>SJYC01021929.1:0-11739 GCA_006408675.1 Madoqua kirkii | reverse complement strand
TAGTGTTTTAGTGTAATGAAATTTATTTAAATTTAAATTTTATATGAACATAATTTTAAATAAAATAGTAATATATTATTCATAATCATTTACATTTTTTGTGTAAGTGCAGTACAAAAATAAAGATGTACAACTTTCTGGAGACCATAACTTAATTGGTCTATAAACAGACTTCATTCTTTTTCACAAATTATTCTCCTCTTTCCTTAAGCTACCCATTGATTTTTTTTCCATCCTCTAGTGTTCTCTTGTTCCTTTGACTAACATGCAATGAGTTTTCTGTCATTTCTGTGTCATTTACGCATTAACCTCTTTATCAGCCTCACTGCACTCTTTGACACATTTGCATTAATAATGTTGACCGTGATAAAAGACCAAGTATCCATCACTTTTTCAAGAATTTATGCTAACTTAAGTTAAGAATTTATTTTATATCACAAAGCACTTCACCAGATGACACTCACAATACCCTGACATGCTTTTTTAAAAACTAAACTTCACACTCTACATTTCCATTTACTAGCATTGTAAAAGTTAACATAATGCAGTAGAAAATGCACAATATCACACATGTAGTGTTCTTGTTGAGTTGTTGTTGAGTTGAATTATACCTTCTAGTTTTAATGTAGTTTACAAGAAAAAGCACAGAATGAAGGTCAAGTACTCACCACAGAGAATCAATCAAGCAATTTCGGCATGTGGAACATTCTATAGGACACATAGCCTGGCTTCTCCAATGATAAGTATCATAAAATTTCAAAAGCAGAGTCTCTTAAAACCCCTTAAGAGATATAATATTCAAATGAAATGGGCAGCTATGTTTGGTTTAGTTTAAAATAAATGAAATGCTAGGGAAAAAATAATTGAGGTAATTGAGAAAAAGACTATGGATTTAGTATAAGACACCACGAAGCTTTTTTGTTTACTTTATTAAAAACATAATATTATGGTAGTTGTTTAAAATATTGCTATGCTAGGTGCTATACAAAATATATGCAAGTTTTGGAGTTGTTTTATGCTTTTAGTAATATTAGAAATTCTTTTTATAAGAAACCTGGCTTATCTAAAAATGTATCCTGTACACAAAATAGGGAAGGTAAAATTAGACAAAAACCATAAAAGCTAAGCAATATCATTAGATTAAAGTAAAAGTTTTTCTTTTTAGTATATATTCTAATAAATAATATTTCTAAATATGACAGTACTATGCCCAAACAACATAATTAGCCTTCAAAAATATTGAGGCAAAGATACCTAAAATCTAGTTTGCTCTGGTCATTTGCTATTGTCTTGCAGCCAAAAGCCTCCTTTAGAACCTCCTTTTTATGTGATTCTGCAAAATATACTTTCAACATTTCCTAAGTCTATTGGCATTCTATTAGATAATGCTACTTGCAGGAATGAAGTAGAGATTATAGTACATATAAACGGATTTCTTTCTTGTTTTCTAGTAGTTACTATCTATTAATAAACTGTTTCAGTGGCAGATGACCACTGACTCCAGGCTGAAGCTTCTTTCCACCCTTAAAACCCAGGTTTGCCATGTCTTCATGGCATTTAGTATACCAAGCACTGCAGGCAGCCTTGCACTGGCTATGTGGTCTGAGTACCAGTAGGTCTTTCCTCAGAAGCCCAAGCATCTGTTCAGTGTTGCTCCCCATGCCTGCCCTGCTTCTTCAATTAAATCTCTGCTCTAGTGGACATCCATAGGATGAGATGGTTGGATGGTATCACCGATTCAATGGACATGGGTTTGTGTGGACTCTGGGATTGGTGATGGACAGGGAGGCCTGGCGTGCTGCTGTTCATGGGGTCTCAAAGAGTCAGACATGACTGAGCGACTGAACTGAGTGGACGTCCATCATGCTACTCCTTCAGTTCAGTTCAGTTCAGTTCAGTTCAGTTCAGTTCAGTCACTCAATCATATTCAATTGTTTGTGATCACATGGACTGTAGCATACCAAGCTTCCCTGTACGTCAACAACTCCCATAACTTGCTCAAACTCATCTCCATTGAGTCAGTGATGCCATCCAACCATCTGATTCTTTAAGGTCCCCTTCTCCTTCCGCCTTCAATCTTTCCCAGCATCAGGGTCTTTTTCAAGTCAGTTCTTTGCATCAGGTGGCCAAAGTATTGGAGTTTCACCTTCAACATCAGTCCTTCCACTAAATATTCAGGATTGATTTCCTTTAGGATTGACTGGTTTGATATTCTTGCTGTCCAAGGCATTCTTAAGAGTCTTCTCTTAAACCACAATTCAAAAGCATCAATTCTTCAGCACTCAGCTTTCTTTATGGTCCAACTCTGACATCCATTGGAAAAGGAAATGGCAATCCACTCCAGTAATCTTGCTTGGAGAAATCCATGGACAGAGGAGCCTGACAGGCTTCAGCCCATGGGGTTGCAAAGATTCAGGCATGACTGAACAACTGTCACTCACTCACATCCATACACGATTACTGGAAAAAAAAAACCCATAATTTTGAATAAATGGACCTTTGTCAGCAAAACAATGACTCACATTTTTAATATGCTGTCAAGTTTTGTCATAGTTTTCCTTCCAAGGAGCAAGAGTCTTTTAATTTCAAGTCTGCACTCACCATCTGCAGTGATTTCGGAGTCCAAGAAAATAAAGTCTCTTACTTTTTCCATTGTTTTCCCATCTATTTGCCATGAAGTAACTGGACCAGGCATCACCGACTTAATGGACATGAGTTTGAGCAGTCTCCAGGACTTGGTGATGGACAGAGATGCCTGGCATTCTGCAGTCCATGGGGTCCCAAAGAGTCAGACACAACTGAGTGACTGAACTGAACTGAACTTGACTGGATGGCGTGTTCTTCGTTCTTTGAATGTTGAGTTTTAAGCCAACTTTTTCACTCTCTTTCACTTTCATCAAGAGGTGCTTTAGTTCCTCTTCTATCTGCCATAAGGGTGGTGTCATCTGCATATCTGAGGTTATTGATATTTCTCCTAGCAACGTTGATTCCAGCTTGTGCTTCATCCAGTCCAGCATTTTACATGATGTACTCTGCATATAAATTAAATAAGCAGGGTGATACTATACAGCCTTGATGAACTCCTGTCTCGATTTGGAACCGGTCTGTTGTTCCATGTCCAGTTCTAACTGTTGCTTCTTGACCTGCATACAGATTTCATAGAAGACAGGTAAGGTGGTCTGGTATTTCACCACTTTAAGAATTTTTCAGTTTGTTGTGATCCACATAGTCAAAAGCTTTGGTGGAGTCAATAAAGTAGAAGTAGATGTTTTCTGGAACTCTCTGGCTTTTTCAATGATATAAAAGATGTTGGCAATTTGGTCTCTGTTCCTCTACCTTTTCTAAATCCAGCTTGAACATCTGGAAGTTCTCAGTTCACGGACTATTGAAGACTATCTTGGAGAACTTTGAGCACTACTTTGGTAGAGTGTGAGATGAGTACAAATGTGTAGTAGTCTGAGCATTCTTTGGCATTGCCTTATTTAGGGATTGCAATGAAAACTGACCTGTTCTAGTCCTGTGGCCACTGCTGAGTTTTCCAAATTTGTTCATCTTTTAGGATTGAAATAACTCAACCAGAATTCCATCACTTCCATTAGCTTTTTTTCATAGTGATGCTTCCTAAGGCCCACTTGACTTCGTATTCCAGGATGTCTGGCTCTAGATGAGTGATCACACCATCATGGTTATCTGGATCATGAAGATCTTTTTGTATAGTTCTTCTGTATATTCTTGCCACCTCTTCTTAATGTTTTCTGGTTCTGCTAGGGTCATACTGCTTCTGCTCTTTATTGTGCCCATCTTTCCACAATTAGAAAATCTCTAATTTTCTTGAAGAGATCTCTAGTCTTCCCATTCTATTATTTTCATCTATTTCTTTACATTGATCACTTAGAAATACTTTCTTATCTCTCGTTGCAATTCTTGGAACTCTGCATTCAGATGGATATATTTTTTCCCCCTTTTTCCTTTGCCTTTTGCTTCTCTTCTTTTCTCAGCTATTTGTAACACCTTCTTCAACAAGCATTTCACCTTTTTGCAGTTTTTCTTCTTGGGGATGGTTTTGATCACTGCCTCCTGTACAATGCTACAAAACTTCAGCCATATTTCTTCAGGCACATTATCTATCAGATCTAATCCCTTGAATCAATTTGCCACCTCCACTGTATAATCATAAGGGATTGTTTAGGTCCTACTTGAATGATCTAGTGGCTTTCCATACTTTCTTCAATTTAAGTCTGAATTTGCAATAAGGAGTTTTTGATCTGAGCCATAGTCAGCTTCAGGTCTTGCTTTTGCTGACTGTATAGAGCTTCTCCATTTCCTACTGCAAAGAATACAATCAATATGATTTTGGTATTGATCATTTAGTGATGTCTATGTGTAGAGTTGTCTCTTGTGTTGTTGGAAGAGGATATTTGCTATGACCAGTGCATTCTCTTGGCAAAACTCTATCAGCCCTTGCCCTGTTTCATTTGTACTCCAAGGCCAAACTTACCTGTTATCCCAGGTATCTCTTGACTTTCTATTTTACATTCAAGTTCCCTATGCTAAATAAGACATATGTTTTTGGTGTTCACTCTAGAGGGTCTTGTAAGTCTTCATGAAGCCATTCAACTTCAGCTTCTTTGGCATTAATGATTGGGGCATAGACTTGGATTATTGTGATATTGCATGGCTTATCTTGGAATCAGAGATCATTCTATTGTTTTTGAGATTGTACCCAAATACTGCATTTCAGCCTCTTTTGTTGACCATGAGGGCTACTCCATTCCTTCTTAGGGATTCTCTCCCACAGTAGTAGATATAATGGTCATCTGAATTAAATTCACCCATTCTGGTCCATTTTAATTCACTGATTCCTAAAATGTCAATATTCACTCTTGCCATCTTGTTTTACTACTTCCATTTACCTTGATTCATGGATCTAACATTCTGGGTTCCTATCAATATTGTTCTTTATAGCATCAGACTCTACTTCCATCACCAGTCACATCCATAACTGGACTTCTTTTTTGGCTTTGGCTCAGCCTCTTCATTCTTTCTGGAGCTTTTTCTCTAGTCTTCTCCAATAGTATACTGGTTACTTACTGACCTGGGGAGATCATCTTTCAGTGTCATATTTTTTACCTTATAATACTATTCATGAGCTTCTCAAGACTAGAATAGTGAAGTGGTTTGCCATTCTCTTCTCCAGTTGGCCATGTTTTGTCAGAATTCTCCACCCAAGACCCATCTGTCTTGATTGGCCCTACAATGGCATAGCTCATAGTTTCATTGAGTTAGACACTGCTATGATCCAAGTGATCAGTTTGGTTAGTTTTCTGTAATTGTTTTTTCCTTTCTGCCTTCTGATGGATAAGGATAGGAGGCTTGTGAAAGCTTCCCAATAGGAGAGACTGGCTATAGAAGAGTCTGGGTCTTGCTCTGATGGGCGGGGCCATGCTCAGTAAATCTTTAATCCAATTTTCTGTTGATTCGTGGAGCAGTGATCCCCCTCTGTAGTTTGGCCTGAGGCCAAACTATAGTAGAGGTAATGGTAGTAGTGGCAACCTCCTTCACAAGGACTTGCCAAGACGGTTGTGCTCAGTTCCCCTGACCCCACAGCAGGCCACTGTCAACCCATGCCGCCACTGGAGACAACTGGATACTCACAGGGATATCTGGCTGTGTCTCTTGGGTCACTGTCCTTTCTCCTGGATCCTGTTGCTCACAAGGTTTTCTTTGTCTCCTCCAAGAGTCTGTTTCCTCAATCCTGTGGAAGTTCTGTAATCAAATCCCACTGGTCTTCAAAGTTAAATCCCTGGTGATTCTCAATCCCTTCGCAGATCCCCAGGTTGGGAAATCTGTTTGGGGCCTTAGAACTTTAACAACAGTGGGAGAACTTCTTTGTTATAATTGTTGCTGCTCCTAGATTTGGTTGACTCCATATATCTTGACTTTTTTCACCAGCTATGGAGGTGAGTGCTGCTTTTGGCACTTATGAATTTCTATGTTACTTCGAGTTCTTTTCTGATCTTTCAAACTTCCAAAATCAGGGTAAACAGATTTCCTTTGTTTGAAGTATGCAATGTTTTTCTGAAACATATTCTAAGTAAAACACATTCTAAGATGGGGATCTTAGTATATATTGCAAACTTCTAAAATTGCAAATTATTATTTAAGTGAACAAAGGAAGATAATACTTAGCAATGGTGTTTGCAAATAATGTTAGCTCTAAATCAAAATTTGGGATTTTGGATTCAGGAAAAAGAGTGGAAGAAGGGCTAAAAATAATGTGAAATTCTGGAGTTATTGGGCTTAATCAAGAAACTCTGAATGCAGAAGGAATGTCTTCCAGTGGAATTTCCATAATATTACATAATGCTGTGCTGAGCTGTAAGTCACTTCAATTGAAAAGACTAATGCTAAAGCTCAAATACTTTGGCTACCTTATATGAAGGGTGGACTTATTGAAAAAGACCCTGATGCGGGGAAACATTGAAGGCAAAAAACAGAAGCTGGTGGCAGCAGATGAGATGGTTAGATAAATCACTGACTCAATGGACATAAATTTGAGAAAACTCTGGGAGATAGTGGAAGACATAGGAGCCTGGCATGCTGCACTCTATGAGGTCACAAAAGTTAGAAACTACTGAACAACATCAACATTGCTTATGGCTGCTTTTGTACTATAAAGTTATTATTTAGCCCTTTATTGAAAAAAAGTAGCAACGTGGTTGACAGTATATCCATGAGTAAATTATGGTGCTATATGCATTGAACAAAGTTTATTCCCCAGATCATTTCCAAATATTAGAACTGGTACAAGAGTTTATACAGATGATAAGACATTGAAAGTTTCATTCATCACAGATTTAATTTGGGGAGTGCAACAGGTTGAACATGAAAGGTGAAGTCCACTGACATAAGTCATTGCTATGATGGATATCATGACATCTGGAAAGTTAAGATATCACAAAAATGATATTAATAATAGTTAATAATCAGTTCAGTTCAGTTCACTTGCTCACTTGTGTCCGACACTTTGCGACCCCATGAACTGCAGCACACCAGGCCTCCCTGTCCATCACCAACTCCCGGAGTTCACTCAGACTCACGTCCATCGAGTCAGTGATGCCGTCCAGCCATCTCACCCTCTGTCGTCCCCTTCTCCTCCTGCCCCCAATCCCTCCCAGCATCAGAGTTTTTTCCAGTGAGTCAACTCTTCGCATGAGGTGGCCAAAGTACTAGTTAATAATAAATTGGGTTAAGTCACTGAAATAAAAGAATCATTTTGTCCTCCAAGGGTAGCACACATTGTAAAAAGGTGGCACAGACAACTGAAGATTTAAACTGGCAAGTTGAATCTAAACTTTTTCTATCTTGTATGTCATGGAAGATATAAACAACTCAATGCAATCTGTAAGAGAATTCTTGATAGTGTAAAAAACAGCCATTAATCTGTTAGAATAAGAAATCACTTTTTCTCACTGGGCATATGAATTGGATTCAGCAGTTTAAAAAAGAAAGGGGACAGTCTTTGAATTCTATATTAATATTCACATAGAAATGAACTTACAGTGTTCTTTTTTTTTCTTTTTCTTTTTTTAAATTTTTAAAATTTTTAATTTTTGTTTAATGCTTATTCCACTTCACAGCACTGTACTGGTTCATTGCAGCACTGTTTATAATCGCCAGGACATGGAAACAACGCAGATGTCCATCAGCAGATGAATGGATAAGAAAGCTGTGGTACATATACACAATGGAGTATTACTCAGCCCTCAAAAAGAATAAATTTGACGCAGTTCTAATGAGATGGATGAAACTGGAATCGATTATACAGAGTGAAGTAAGCCAGAAAGAAAAACACCAATACAGTATACTGACACATATATATGGAATTTAGAAGACAATAATGATGACCCTGAAAGTGAGACAATATAAGAGACACAGAGGTATAGAACGGACTTTTGGCTTCAGAGGGAGAGGGAGAGGGTGGGAAGATCTGGGAGAATGACAACGAAACATGTATACAATCATATGGGAGATGAAGCACCAGTCTGTGTTCAATACAGGATACAGGATGCTTGGGGCCGGTGTATGGGATGAACCGGGGGGATGGGCAGGGAAGGGAGGTGGGAGGGGGCTTTAACATGGGGAGATCGTCTACACCTGTGGCTGATTCATGTCAACAGTGTTCTTAACTTAAACTTTTTGGTAACTGTAATTGTCTTTTAACATAATTCATAAAAGCATAATTTGTAACAGGATAAGCAGCTAGGACAAGACAATACACTTAGTGAGGGAAACTGATTCAGGTGGAAATGTTACCCAATTTAAACATACAGTTCAGTTCAGTTCAGTAGCTCAGTCGTGTCTGACTCTTTGTGACCCCATGAATGCAGCATGCCAGGCCTCCCTGTTCATTACCATCTCCTGGAGTTCACTCAGACTCACATCCATCGAGTCAGTGATGCCATCTAGCCATCTCATCCTCTGTCGTTCCCTTCTCCTCCTGCCCCCAATCCCTCCCAGAGTCAGAGTCTTTTCCAATGAGTCAACTCTTTGCATGAGATGGCCAAAGTACTGGAGTTTCAGCTTCAGCATCATTCCTTCCAAAGAAATCCCAGGGCTTATATTCAGAATGGACTGGTTGGATCTCCTTTCAGTCCAAGGGACTCTCAAGAGTCTTCTCCAACACCACAGTTCAAAAGTATCAATTCTTTGGCGCTCAGCTTTCTTCACAGTCCAACTCTCACATCCATATGTGACCACTGGAAAAACCATAGCCTTGACTAGACGGACTTTTGTTGGCAAAGTAATGTCTCTGCTTTTCAATATACTATCTAGGTTGGTCATAACTTTTCTTCCAAGGAGTAAGCGTCTTTTAATTTCATGGCTGCACTCACCATCTGCAGTGATTTTGGAGCCCCCCAAAAATAAAGTCTGACAGTGGAGATAGTAAATAGCAGATCACAAATTGCAGGAAACTCAATTATTAATTAATTAACACAATTATGAAATTTAGGTAAAAATAGAGATAAGTAAGACAGTTCAGTTCAATTCAGTCATTCAGTCGTGTCTGACTCTTTGTGACTTCATGAATTGCAACATGCCAGGCCTCCCTATCCATCACCAACTCCCGGGGACCTCTGTGTATTAACTGCCACTGGAATTCCAGACTCAAGGATTTACTGCTTATTTGACAATTTCACTTGAATATCTAATAAGGATCTCAAATTTAACAATATCGACACAAATTTATTTGTATCACCCAAATCTCTGCCTCGCTGGTCCAGCTCAATATCTTCACTCATTTGAACTGATATAAAGCTGTCTTGCAATCATTTCTGCTTCCATTCTGTCCTTCAATATATTCTCCACATGGCAATCAGAGTGATCTTTTAGAAATGTAAATCAGATCTACCACTGTCCTACCAAAATCCTTAATTAGTTCCTTCTGGAAAAATAAACTGTAGGAATTTGAAGGCAGTGGTGTGGAAGATTTTAATTTCATGAGTACTCTCTTAAACATGTGGGCAAGGATAGCAAAACCTCAAACCCACACACAATATGTAAAACAAAGCTAAATGTTAACATATTCCTACAAACCTCAAAATATAATCAGGCGGTGAAAAACTGCTAAGAGCTAAAGAACCCGATTTATCAGCATTTACGCAGAAGGAAGTACAGTATCAAACAAAACTAAAGAGAGCACAAGAAGTCCTCACTGGAAAGCATGGTGAAGCCGATTTGATGATGGCAGCTAAGAATGAGATAGATGGGTTTAACTCAGTCCAGTTAGGAGGTGAGTAAAGAGGAGGTGAGTGAAGGATTCAAGTGGCCATTTTCCTTTCAGATAAGCAGAACATCACATAAGAGGATGTAAACAAACATGCATAAAACCATTAAAGAGAGCAAAGATGACTCAAAACAGGTGAGCACACAGAAAGTCAGGGAAATCTGAAAAATTTCAACTTTTCGAGTTGAAAAATAACTAACATATAAAGCAAAATGTATGTTTCAAAGAACTGAAGATAGGATCAATAAACAGTAATATGGATGCTAAGAAATTATCCACAGTTTAGCAGAAGTCACTAAAGAGATTAAAATCGAATATGTATAATTGTTCAAGAAATAGAGGACAGAGAACATGAGGGAGAGGTAAATGCAAAGTGATATGACTTCACATTTTCAAAACAGAATAAAGATAGGAATAATTAGATGAAGGCATCCTATACACACACAAAAGAGATGACATAAAGAAAGCAAACTCCACATCTAATCAAACTAGAGTTAGTCTTCTGAACACTAAAACAATGGATAAAATTGATCAGTGGGAAACAACTAAAAAATGGACTAGTATAGGGAGATGTTCTAGCTGAAGAGCAAAGTATAATCTGAAATTTATACACAGTTTTGTGGAAACAGTGTGAACTCTTCATTTTGATTGGAGCTTGGGTAATGGTGGTAAATGAGGATGAAGCCTGATGGTGAGGGCTTTGCACGCCAAGCTAAGGAGGAAGTTAGTTGCAACTGTACAGGCTTTGTTTAGCATGTTAATCAGTTCAATTCAGTCGCTGAGTCATGTTCAGCTCTTTGTGACCCCATGGACTGCCACACACCTGGCCTCCCTGTCCATCACCAACTCCTGGAGTTTACTCAAACTCATATCCATTGAGTCGGTGATGCCATACAACCATCTCATCCTCTGTCATTCCCTTCTCCTCCTGCCTTCAATCTTTCTCAGCATCAGGGTCTTTTCAAATGAGTCAGTTCTTCACATCAGGTGGTCAAAGTATTGCAGTTTCAGCTTCAGCATCAATCCTTGCAATGAATATTCAGGACTGATCTCTTTTAAGATGGTGTGGTTGGATCTCCTTGCTGTCCAAGGGTCTCTCAAGAGTCTTCTCCAACACCACAGTTCAAAAGCATCAGTTCTTTGGCACTCAGCTTTCTTTATGGTCCAGTTCTCAGATCCATACATGACCACTGGAAAAACCAACGCTTTGACTAGAGGGACCTTTGTTGGTAAAGTAGTGTTTCTGCTTTTTAACATGATGTCTAGGTTGGTCATAACTTTTCTCCCAAAGAGCAAGCGTCTTTTAATTTCATAGCTGCAGTCACCATCTGCAGTGACTTTGGAGCCCCCCAAAATAAAATCTATTACTGTTTCTACTGTTTCCCCATCTATTTCCCATATAGTGAGGAGACCAGACACCGTGATCTTAGTTTTCTGAATGTTGATTTTTAAGACAACTTTTTCAAACTCCTCTTTCACTTTCCTCAGGGGGCTCTTTAGTTCTTTGCTTTCTTCCCATAAGTGTGGTGTCATTTGCATATCTGAGGTTATTGATATTTCTCCTGGCAATCTTGATTCCATCTTTTGCTTTACCTAGTCCAGCATTCTGCATGATGTACTCTGCATGTAAGTTAAATAAGCAGCATAACAATATACAGCCCTGACTACTTCTTTCCCAATTTGGAAACAGTCTGTTGTTCCATGTCTGGTTCTAACTGTTGCTTCTTGACCTCCATACATATTTCTTAGGAGGGAGGTCAAGTGGTCTGTTATCTCCATCTCTTTAAGAATTTTCCACAGTTTGTTATGATCCACACAGTCAAAGGCTTTGGCATAGTCAATAAAACAGAAGTGGATGTTAGTCTGGAACTCTCTTGCTTTTACATGATGATACAACAGATGTTGGCAATTTGATCTTTGATTCCTCTGCCTTTTCTAAATCCAGCTTGAAC
>SJYC01021928.1:0-22742 GCA_006408675.1 Madoqua kirkii | reverse complement strand
CATTCTAAAGGAGATCAGCCCTGGGATTTCCTTGGAAGGAATGATGCTAAAGCTGAAACTCCAGTACTTTGGCCACCTCATGCAAAGAGTTGACGCATTGGAAAAGACTTTGATGGTGGGAAGGATTGGGAGCAGGAGAAGAAGGAGATGACAGAGGATGAGATGGCTGGATGGCATCACTGACTCGATGGGTGTGAGTCTGAGTGAACTCCAGGAGTTGGTGATGGACAGGGAGGCCTGGCATGCTGCGATTCATGGGATCACAAAGACATGACTGAGCGACTGAACTGAACTGAACTTCTTCTACATCTGGAAGTTTATGCTGATCACCTGGAAGTTTTTCAGTCTGATTGATTTCTAAGCTTTACTCTTTGCCCATTATGATTTGGCAGATGTAGAGTGATGCCAAAGATCTGGATTTGAGTGTGACATTTTTCCAAGTCTAAGAGCTACTTATAACTGAGATGTAATGAGGGCCTGGCCTCATTTTCCTGTGGAAATTGAGGACGGGGGAGGCACTTAGAAAATGTTACCGAGATGTGTTGAGTAGACTTGTAAACAAATTCCTTCCTAATGGTAGGAAAGAATCAAAACTGACCCCAGACTTTCAATCCTGATGGCAGGATGCTAGTAATATCATCAGTGAAGTATTTGTGTTTAATGAGTGTTGACAAAATGATTGTGCTTTTGATTGACAGAGAGTGAGAAGATCTAGAAGGACATCCTGGATCTTGTCCAGAAGAAGAATCCAAGGTTGCTTGGAAGAGAGGACAGCACAGAGCTTAAGAGTTTAAAGTTGATCTTATAAAAGTGTATGTAAGGAGTTTCCTGGTGGTCCAGTGGTTAAGAATCCACCAGTGCAATGCAGTGGATATGGGTTCAATCCCTGGTCCAGGAGGATTCCACAGGCCACAGAGCAGCTAAGCCCTTGCACCACAACTACTGGGCCTGTGCTCTCAAGTCTTTGGTCCACAACAAAAGATATCAGTACAGTGAGAAGCCTGCACACCACATCTGGAGAATAGCTCCCACTCACCACAACTAAAGAAAGATCCAGCACAGCTATAAGATTATGTGCCTGCCAGCACAGCAGGCAGAGAGTATGATGATATGAAGATATAAATCCAGCTCATCATTATAAAGGCTTTCCTTATGGCTCAGCTGGTAAAGAATCTGCCTGCAATGCAGGAGACCCGGGTTGGATCCCAGGGTTGGGAAGATCCCCTGAAAAGGGAACAGCTACCCACTCCAGTACTCTGGCCTAGAGAATTCCTTAGACTGTATAGTCCATGGGGTCACAAAGAGACAGACATGACTGAATGATTTTCACTTTCTTTCTCTTTCATCATTATAAAAACTACAATTTATGTAATAGGATACTACTAAGAAATTTACATACAATGTCTAATGTCATCCTTACGAAAACCTTGGGAGATCCCCAACTTACAGAGAAAAATTAAGACTCAGCTTTTTGTTTTCCTGTGTTCAGCTAGTGAATTTTCAGTGTATGTGTTTTGATGACTCTAGCACTTGACACATGACCCTAAAAAAGTCCTTTGTACCATAGTGACAAAGTGACAATAAAGAAAGATCAGCTAGAGATTTTTCTCCTACTTGAAAGAGAAAATGACAACTTGGACAAAGTGATTTTCTTAAACAGCAATAATTGCTTCAGAGAAGTAAATTTGTTCTTTTTCAGAACTTAAGAAAATCTACCAGTTTGGGCAATTAGGGGGTTGTTAGCGATCTCTGAGATTAGAATTTCAGAGAAATAGAGATGAAAGAAGACAGATTAAAAGGTATGGTAAGTCTGTCTTCTGAGACCAGGAGAGATTGAGTATAGCAGCTCTGTCAGCAGGTTGGTGTTTATGGAAAAGCAAGGAGACCCTATCTGTGAATGTTCAAGGTGAAAATATTCACACATTCTTAAAATATAGAAATAGACTTGGAAGAGTCTGATTGTTGCATAACTGTAAAAGTGTCACTGAAATTGGCTTTAATTCAGGTTGCTGGCTTCTGCGGGTGGGAAAAACAATTGGAGAATGTGGCAAGTGTGGGTGGTTGGATGGATAATGATGTGATTTTGTCTGACTCTTGCTATTAAGTAGAAAAAGAGGATGAATATTGGAAAGGCAAAAGAATGTGTTTTCCTAGAAAAGGCATACCTCTTAAACCTCTCAATTAGAGAGAACAGAGTGTGAATGTGGTAGAAAAAGAAAGGAAAGCACAGAATGATCTGAAGAGCCCCAGACAGAGGCTAAGTTGTGACTATAGATTAGAAGTACCTTAACTAGAAGGATATGTTCACAATGAGCTATTAATTCAGTCTTAGAACTGGGCATTTATGGAAAAAAGAGATCCCAGATTTCACCTCCTTGTATCTACATTTCCCAAATTTTATCATTTCAGTACTACTTTTTCTCATTTTTTATTGAGCTATAACTGACATACCATAAAACTCACTTTAATGTGTACAATAGAGCAATTTTTAGAATATGTGCAAAGTTATAGAACCATCACCACTATCTAATTCCAGAACATTTTTCTAACCCCTAAAAGAGACCCCTCACTCATTAACAGTCATCATGCATTTCCCCTTCCCTTCAGCCCCACTGTCTCTACAGTGTCTTGACACTGTTCCAGACATTTCATGTAAATGGAGTCATATAGTATCTGATCTTTTGTGTCTTTTTTTTCATTACTGTATTGTTTTCAAGGCTTATCCATGGTGTAATATTTATTTGCACTTTATTTCTGTTTATGGATGAATATTATTCCACTAATTTATTTACCAGTTTTTAGTTGATGGACATTTAGGTTTTTATTTTGGGATTATTATGAATAATACTACAATGAGTGTTAGAACATAACTTTTATTTTGGGGGGAAGATATGCTTTTGTTTTTCTTTGATATCTACAAACAAATTTTTGAAGTAGCAACTTTCAAACTATCTTTTAAAGCCAGGGTACCGTTTTACATTCCGCCCATCAATCTGTGAAACTTTGTGATGATAGCTCTCTTAGTGGGCGTGAAGAAGTATCTCATTTGGCTTTTATTTGCATTTCCTTACTGAATAATGATGTTGAGCATCTTTTCCTGTTCTTATTAGCTGTTGTATCTATTTTTTAAAAGACATTTCTATTCTAATTCTTTGCCTACTTTTAATTCCACAAAGAAAGGAAAGTCTATTTTGTCTGATATGATTGTTGTTGTTTAGTTTGTAAGTTGTGTCTGACTCTTTGTGAACCATAGACTGTAGCCTGCCGGGCTCCTCTGTCCGTGGGATTTCCCAGGCAAGAATACTGGAGTGGGCAGCCATTCCCTACTCCAGGGGATCTTCCCGACCCGTGGATTGAACCTACATCTTGTGCATTGCCAGGCAGATTCCTTATCACTGAAACACTTGGGAAATGCTATATTACTATGGGTACCCCAATTCCTCATCATTTCTGTTTACATTATATATTTTTCCATCTCCTCACTTTCATTTTCATGTGTATTTAGCTCTGAGGTGAGTCTCTTGTAAGCAACCTATAAACGGGTCTTATTTTTTGGTATCCAATCAGCTGCCTTAAATGCCCTTTTGATTAGAGCATCTAGTCCATTAACATTTAAAGTGATTATTGATAGGTATGTATTTACTGCCATTTTTTTCTTGTTTTCTGGTTGGTTTTGTGTTAATTGTTCTTTGTTTTTAGTATCTTTTAGTCTCTTCCTTTGTGTTTTGATGTTTTTATTTGGAGGTATACATTTGTTCTTTTCTCTCTAGTTCTTTTGTATCTATTGTAGGTTCTTGATTTGTGGTTTCCATGGGGTTTGTATATCTTAACCTATAACTATAGCTACTTGTTTTACACTGGTAGTCATTTAATTTAAACATATTTTAAAAGATCTATTTTTTTACTCCCCTTCCCCATATTTTGTGTTTTTCATGTCATATTTTACCTCTTTATGTTAACCCCTTCACTCTTTATTATAAACATTATTTTTTACAATAATGATGATCCCTGCTGCTGCTGCTGCTAAGTCACTTCAGTCGTGTCTGACTCTGTGCGACCCCATAGATGGCAGCCCCTCAGGCTCCACCATCCCTGAGATTCTCCAGGCAAGAACACTGGAGTAGGTTGCCATTACTGTATATTTGCCCTTCATAGTGGAGTGTTTCTTTTTCCATAGGTACCTCTTGTTCTAGCCTTTCCAGCTAGGGAAGATCCTTTAAATTCCTTTGGGGTTGGTTTAGTATTGATGAACTCTTCCTTTTTGCTTCTCTGAGAAGTTCTTTCTCTTTCCTCCAATTCTGAATGATAACCTTGCTGAGTAGAGTATCCTAGATTACAGATTTTTTCCTCTCAGGACTTTGAATATATCATGCTGTTCCCTTTTAGTCTTCAAAGTTTCTTCAGGGAAATCAGCAGATAGCTTATGGGAGTTCCCTTGTAAATGACTCTGTTTTTTTCTTTCTATCTTTAGAATCTCCTTTTTAACTTTTGCTATGTGATATGTCTTGGTATAAATCTGCTTAGGTGCATCTTGTTTGGGACTTTCTGTGCTTTTTGTACTTAGATGTCTGTTTCCTTCCTCAGATTTGGGAAGTCTTCAGCTGTAATTTCATTCAATGTATTTTTAGTCCCCTTCTCTCTCTTTTTCTGAGACCCCCTATAATGCAAATGTTATCTCAGAAATTTCCTAAACTGGTCTCATTTTTTTCATGTTTTTTCTTTTCTTTTTGGATCACTTCCATTTTTCTATCTTCCAGATCATTTATGTGTTCTTCTATATGACTTAGCCTGCTATTTATTTCTTATAGAGTGGTTTTCACTTCAATTATTATATTCTTTGGTTCTATTTTCTTTTAATATATTCTAGTTTCTTGTTAGAATTCTTACTGTGTTCATCTATTCTTTTTCCTAATTCATTTACCACTCTTATTACTAATTCTAAGTTGCTTTTTCTGTTTCACTATTTAAATTTTCAGATATTTTCTCTTGCTCTTTTGATTGAGCAAGATGTTTTCCATTTTATTTAAGTCTTTCTGTCTCTATGGATTTACTGATAGGTGGAGCAGCTACCTATAACAGTCTTAAAGGGGTGTCTTTATGTGGAAGTGGCCTCCTAAACAGTCTATGTGGGCCCAGTGCCCTTGGTGGGAAAGCTGGATTCGATGTGAACAGAAGTTGTTCTTTTCTGAGGGTGTGCTGGCAGCTATCACCATTGTAAGAGATAGGGCTGGAGATGGAAGGTCTTTGGCTGGAACTGGGTGTAAGGTGGGTTTCCCCTCTGCTTAGTGGCCGTCACTGCCCTATGGAGGGGAGGATCACATCCCAAATAGACAGGGCAGAAGTCTTGGGGCTCCAGGCTGAGCTGGCTCTTTTTTCCTTAAGGATGTTCTCTCCTCTCCTTCAGCACAGGCACCCTCACCCCAGAGGAGAACAGTGATAGGGCAGGAGAGGCCGTGTAGACTCCCAGCTCATGTCGGGGTGTGAGCAGCAGCGTGTCAGCTAGACAGAGGTCTGAGCTGCCTCCAGTGCACCGCCTGCTGCATCTGAGTCTGCCCTGTCTCTCACAGCCAGTCACTGCCCGCAGCCTCTGCCTACCACGCTCAGCTGCGGAACCACAGAGCAGGGCAGGTAGAGCCATGCAGGCCGCACGGGCTCTTGATCCGTGTCAGTGCACGGGCCACGGCAATCTGGCTGCTGTCAGATCGCGATCACCCCTGACGTGCTGCCTGTATAAGCACCAGCCAGTGGCAGCACCGGCTGTGCTACTGTCCCGTCAGATGCCACCAGGGTCCGAGTTCGTTTGTCCCCCTGCTGAGCTCTTTCCCTGGTCTTGGCCGTCCTCACTCCAGTGCAGAGCTGTGAGGTGAAGTAAGCAGGACTGGGATATTCACTGTTCAGACTGGGACATGTATTAGAGTGATCATAGAAAACTGGGCAGCCACTGGATCAGTCCTCAGTCAGTCCTCTGTCCCATAGAGGAGCAAACCAGCTTTCCCATGCTTCTAACAAGTGGAGCCCAAGATTCCTACAACCCTTCTGTGAGTTTTGCTGACTCTACCCCTGTGTCAGATTCCAGTACTAGGGCGCCGGATATGTAGTTTAAAAAGCTCACTCCCTAGGGCAGATCTTTGGGTCCTCTCCCAGGGACACAGGTCCTGATCTTATTGCTTCTCTTTCCTTCTTACCTGATTCCATGTGGCTCTTTCTTACAGCCTTGTTTGAACAGGAGTCTTGCAGTTTTGAGTTAGTTTTCAGTGAGAATTGTTCCATATATAGGTATATTTTTATGTGTTTGTTGGAAGAGGCAAGTTCTACCTGTTCTCCTCTACCATCTTGATCAATTCCCCCCATCTTTTTACTTTTTGGTGGTTTCTTTCAAAATACAAATATTGATGAGGTCAAATTTATCTCTTTTTTGGGGGTGTGTGTGTTGCTTGCCCTTTTGGTATCACATCCGAGAAATAGTTGCTTAATCCAAAATCACAAAGATTCACAGCTGTTGCATTTTAAGAGTTTCTTAGTTTTACTTTTTATATTTACATTTTTAATCTATTTTCAGTTAATTTTTGTACCTGTAGATTTCCAGTTGTTTCAGAACTATTTGTCTTCAAAAATTAATTGACCATAAATGTAAGACTTATTTCTGGAGTTTCAGTTCAAATCAACTTATCAATAAGTCTGTTTTTATGTCAGTGCTGATTGTTTTGATTATAGTAGCCTTGTAAGTTTTGAAATAATACTACCATTTAATATTAAATACCACAATACTTATGGCTGCCATTTTTAAGTTTATATTTTTCTATAGTTAAAAATTTTTTTTAAATTTATTTTTGGCTCTGCTGGGTCTTTGTTTCTGTGCTGGATTTCTCTAGTTGTGGCAGGCGGAGTTTACTCTTTAGCTACAGTGCACAGCTTCTCATTGCGGTGGCTTCTCTTGTTGCAGAGCATAGCGCTAGGGCACGCCTGATTTTTAGTAGTTTCCTGCATGCGGGCTCAGTTGTTGCGGCTTAGGGCCTCTAGAGCACAGACTCAATAGTTATGGTTCACAGACTTAGTTTCTTCAAGACATGGGATTTTCCTGGACCAGGGGTTGAACCTGTGTCTCTGCCATTGGCATGCTGATTCTTTACCACTAAGCCGTTAGGGAAGACCAAGTTTGTGTTTTTTAATAATATAATTAGGTGAAATCATTTGATAGTTTCTGTTCTTAGTCACCTTGGTTGAACATTGATTTTTTTAGTCTCCCTGGCTGAAAACTTGATAGGACTTTGCAGCCCTTAATTTTTCTAAATGGAGACAGAAGAAAAATGCCTAAATGGAGACTATAATTCTGAAGAGAAATTGCTGGCTGTGGTCAATAGAAATTCTAGAAAAAATAAAATGTTAGCATTTCAGGTCTGTAATGTATATATTATTTGTTGCTTATTGGATTATAAAAGTTTTAAACTGAATATTTATGGGTTTCCTTTTGGAAACATGTGCAGCATGAAAAGAGAAGTTTTGGATATATATAATATATTTATTATATCCATATTTTGTTTAGCTGTACCCAGACAGTTATGCATACGTGCAACTTGATCAGCATGAGATTACTTTCCTTTTTATTAATCTGAAAGAATACATCTAGATAAATTGGAGTTAGATGTTATTAATAAAAGGCCAGAGTCCTTATTTGATGATAAAATGGTAACGTATTTCTGTGTGACAAAGAAACAGAGAACAAGAATACTAATTCTCTAAGAATTTATTCTCTAAGATGCTGCTGTTTTCTAAGATATGAATGTGAGTAATAAAATATGCAAACAACGTATGCACTCACATGCCAGGAATGTGTTTTTTCAAGGTGTAGAACATTGAGTGTGATGTGTGAAGTGCAAATCCAGCTGCTACAATCAGGTATGTGATTCATCATATTTTACAAACATTGTTTTGATATGGGGAAAAATCTCATCTAATAATAGAATCTGTATATTCTTTTGTCCTTTCAATGTTGTTTTCTCTTCCAATTGTATGCCATTTATTTAGTGTATGAATATATATTTATATGGAAAATGTGTTCATTATTCTCATATAATTTATGATGGGATTTAGAGTTGTTTGGTCTGAATAGACACCTCCTCCCATCAGGCTGTAGGTAATAACATAGCCTTTGTCTCTTTACAGCAAAAACAGATTAAAAAAATGAAAGTTGTATTGTGCATGTAACCAACAAAACCATATACTACAATTAATTGGTTTTGTTTCAAATTCATTGTGTAGGAAATGGTGCACTGCTCCAGTTGCATTCCTTTCTCTCAACATTGTTGCTGTTCTCCAGTGGATTGTGGTCAGTGATATTTCATTTTAAAATCCTGTGCCAAAGGGGGACAGGTCTTGAATTACATGTTGTTCTTTAAACCAGCTCATAACTGTGCTCTGTCACACCAAATATACTGATGCAACATTTATTTACTGTTGTTAATTTGGAAACTGCATGATTTACTAAATTATACACTGGTCATTCAGAGTCATCATATCAGGTGTAGTCAAAGGCCAGATTCAGTGACATGCCTCTGCTCCCAGTTTCCAGTCTTTGTTGAAATAGAGCATGCAGAGTTGTTTTTGATCTTCATAATGAAGGCCATCTCCAGGAGGCATTCCTCTAGCCCAGTCTGACCAGAGTGCACCTGTTGCGAGAAGAATTCCCTTCCTGCTAGCCCATTTTGACTCTGCCACTTATAGATTTATGCACATATTACCGACTTCACCATCACTCAGAATAGGAATGTAGCTACCTTGTTACAGGGAGGTAGTAAAAAATGCATTCTGAGCTAATGTTGTAAAAATATCCTATTAGATGTCATTTTAGTATTTTATTATGTAATTTTGGAGATTCAACTGTATTTTTTTTAGATAAACACCAATGGCAAACTCAGGTTTTTATTCTGTGCAACTCCATATTCCATAATATTACATACATGTTAGTGGAAGACAGTCTCCCAAAGGTGAACTGACAATAGTCACTGCTTGCTGCCACATTTTAATAGAGGTGTCTAAGGAGATAGACAGAATATTTTAAGCTGAGAGAGGTGAAGATGATTGAATTTTCTTTTTAAATGGAGAGGTTTGCACATTATTAGTTTATTTTATAAATCCTACTCTGCAGCCTATACATATCTGCATTGATTTTTGTAGGACAAAAGTGAAATTGATTCATAACTCATCACATTAATGTAACTTATAACATCTTTTTTTTTGGCACATTAAAGTTTTTCTAAATGATGAGCTTACACTTTTTTTCACAAGTTTGCCTGAATTTAATATGTGGGGCGAAGAGCAGAAAGAATGGCATCTCAGTGATTCTCTGTTCCTTAGAATATATCATACATTTTTTTCCTCTTTTGTTCTGGAGTTCAAGCATCATGCTAGTGATATTAATAGCTAATAGTTTGTAAGTTCTGCTGTCTCTTCAGGTGTTTATTTCATTTGAGATATTTTAATCAAGCACTGTTTTATTTACTTATCTTTTTTATCCTCTTCCACTAAAACAGTAAACTCCATATGATTAGGGACTTATAGTGATCATAAAGGATCTGGCAGGTCACAAGATAATGTAAACCATTATCATGTGGGGAGTCGGGGGGGGGAGCAGGGATTGAAGTGAGGCAATAACCTGATCCTATTTGCAACTTAAAGACAGCCAAAGTTCAGAGCAGGATCATGATGGTCTGGTGGTGGGGGCACATCTGGAGTCAGGGAGAGGACTTAGAAAGCTGATCCAACAAGAATAATGATGGCCCAATTTAAAATATTGGTAGTAGATTCAAAAGTCATGGACTAATTTAAGCAATATTAAACAGGTGGAATCTATGGGGCTGGGTGGTTGAGAGATGTAATTAGTGAGGGAAAGGTAGAGTCCAGGAACATCCTCGGGTTTGTTTTTGTGCAGTTGGTGGAATCATGTGTGAAGAGAAGCAAGTATTTTTTCTAAAGTAAAATGAATTCAACTAGCAGTTTGTTCTTGCCTGGAGAATCCCAGGGACGGGGGAGCCTGGTGGGCTGCCGTCTATGGGGTTGCACAGAGTCGGACACGACTGAAGCAACTTAGCAGTAACAGCAGTTTGTTTCATGTGAAGCACCTGAAGGCTGTCAAGAAGAAATCCCCAGTAGGATATTAGAGATAGGAATCTAGAACTCAGGAGACAGATATGTGCTGAGGATAATAGGGTTTAAGTTTATCAAGACATAAGTGGCTGTTGGAGCCATAGTTTGGGAGATTTTCCAGTAAGAAAAATCACAAATAGGAAACTGTGGGTTGAATCCTGAGAATTGGCAGTTATTCCATAAATGGAGCCCAGGAAGACAAAATGAGTAGCATCCACAGAAGTAGACAAAGAACTAGGCATATAATGTGCCATAAGAGGAATATATCAGAGTGCTTGTGTCTAACAGTGTGTGTGTGTGTGTGTGTGTGTGTGTGTGTGTGTGTGTGTGTGTGTGTGTGTGCTAAGTCACTTCAGTTGTGTCCAACTCTTTGCGACCCTATAGACTGTAGCCTGCCAGGCTCCTCTGTTCATGGGATTCCCCAGGCAAGAATAGAGTGGATTGCCATACCCTCCTCCAGGGGATTTTCCTGACCCAGGGATTAAACTCGCATCTCTTTTATCTTTTGTGTTGTCTGGCAGATTCTTTACCCCTCATGTCACCTGGGAAGACCCTGTGGGAAACAGAACACAATGATAAAGAGAAAGCAAGGGGGATAAATCTATTTGACAATTATTGAAACATCGTTTATTGGGGTCTTATTGTGTAAGTGTGGTCTTCAAACTTACCCAGTAAATAAATGCTTATCATCAGTTTTCAAAATAGCTCATTAAAAAAAAATCACTGCAAAATTAATTCCTGATCATCTAATAACAGGCTGTGCCTTCTGACTGCTTCCACCCCTTAAAAGACCTTTCCCATGTAGCAAGGGGGAGAAAAAAACCAGGTAAATGAAGAGCCATCTTTTCAGTATTTAGGTACAAATGTTTTCTTCTCTCAGGGAAGCATTCTTTTCCTTGAAGAATAATTTTATTTATTAAGAGAAAAGTAGAAATTTTCATAGTGTTGCCAAGCAAAGTGGTTCTCTACTTTTATCTTCAGCAAAGTTAAATCTACTGCATATTGAAATTGTATCTTGATATGCAGAGACCCAAAAAATGAAATGCTGACACACTTAACTGATTTTTTTCATTTCACTTTCTTAATGTTGGCTGTGCACCTAGGCAGACAGTCATGTGAGATAGTTATGATTATTTGGATGAAAGAAAATATGATATTTTGCATAATATGATGAGAAAATATTAACTGGAAAACTGAAGGAAAACAGAAATTCAATCCTAGTCTTATTTTCTTCTCTTCAGTATGGTACTCTGTGTACAATGCATACCTGTCGTTTGTGATGCAATGAAATGCTTTTAAGTTGTGTGGTATTTGGAAAGTAAACTCTACTCTAATTCTTGCCATTAGAATACCTCCTCTACTTAAAATTCTTACTAAAATGATATATTAAAAACAGAAGTAATTGCTCTAATCAATGAAACACATAATAAAATGGTAAATACTCAATATTAACAAGAATTTAAATGAAATACTAAAAAATGTTTGGATAAACATGTAGAAAAGGCATAACACATTCAAAAATTATAATTTTAAATTATAATTTACAAAGAAAAGTTACTTGTTTTATAGATGAGAAAGCTGAGATGGAAGAAGGAAATTTATTTGACTAAGGTACCTTGACAAGTAAATAGCCTTGAGATTGCATAAGGCCAATTTCATGAAGTCGCGCTGTTCCTTTTTTCTTAAGGTGTTATCATTTGTAACACATTCTCTTTGCCAAATTTATGTCATCTCTTTTCTCTAAAAGATGAAATTTTCCCTGAATTTCTTATAAACCTTAATCTGGCCCTCCTAGGTATTTTACAACATTTTAATGTTTTCACATTTACCGGGTGTGTGATTGAGTGTGACTAAAGCAGGCGAGTCTGCTTGACTTTACCTGCACAGGCCTTTCAGTTTTATATTTTATACCATTACTCAAGCAGGAGGGCACCTCTGCTTTCTGCCTATTATTTTCTCCACCTGCACTAAGAGGTAAGGACTGATTTAAATGTTGTTGCCCTTGTATAGCCTTCATTTTTCCTCCTAGTCAGAGAAAGTTAAATCTTTTTTAGTGGCTCAACCAATACCTCTTTTCCAGTCAAGCATAGGCAGAGATGTTGGAAGAATTCCTTGGAATTGAAGTCTGAGGTCAGGTGGCCATTGTTTGTGGAGAGGCCACAGAAAGGGGAGTCGGAGGATGTGCTGTTTTACAATACAGCATCCTGGGAAGAGGCCAAAATCAGGCAATGACTCATCAACCCCAGATGGTTAGGCTTTGAGGAACGGTACAAACTAGAGGTTCCAATCAGATCAGAGCAAATGGTTTGAAATAGAGGAGAGAGATGGCACCTGAAAAAAGAATCACTGAACCAGAGATACTGGACTGTTCTTAGCCTGTCTGCAGACTTGGTGGGGAAGAGGGTAGGCATTAAAGACACTGACCTGGGAAAGACACGAGACCTTTTTTCAGACATCATGTAGTGCTTCTTATACTATTTACATATAGGAGGTAGATGAACTTTTATCTGATAAACGTGAATGTCTTCATAGTTATGTTTTTGTGTACTCTTTGTATCTTTTCTTCACTATATATAGTGAAGTATATAGTATAATATAATGCCTGACATCATAATTGCTAGATAAATATTTGTTTCATTTATTTAGTAAATGTTGAACCTATTATATACGTAAGTATGATATATTGACATTTCTAATTTTATAAATTCACTTAATCATACATTTATTTAAAAGACCTACTAACTATGTATTGGGAATTATACAAAAAAGCAAAATTAGAGCTAATTTCACCATCTAGAGGATAAAGCAAACAGTAAATTGTTGCCTTGGTTGCACTAGGTATGGTGACAGGTATCTGTACAGGGCATTTTGGGAGCCCTTCTGGGAGTAGCTATATTCTCAGGGAGTGGTTATGGTTAGAGTCCTTTGAAGCTGAGTGGAGGAGTCTGCAGGAGGCTGCCAGGAGTGTCCTGGGGCATAAATGCATGTAAATGTAGGGGAAATGTTTTAGTAGGGGATTTAGTACTGGGGATTGAAAAGGTAGGAGACAGAGCATGTGAAGAGGGCTCAGGTGCTGAAGGCATGGTGTACTAAAGCATTTGAACTTGATTCTTTGTCTTGAGAAGCACTGAACGATTTATAAAGGAATTCTAAGTGCATTTTGTTTGTTCTTCACTGCTTTATTTTCGACCTCGTTTTTAATGTCCTATCCCATATGTGTTTCTAAGAATCTGGTAGGCCTTAAAACAGTAAACCATCCAAGAATTAATGGAGAACTTGATACCATTGTCACAAATATAATCACCAAAGTCACTTACTTAATGGTTGTGTCTGCATTGGAAACACCATGTTCCTATTTAATGACTTCTGGAGCAAGTACGAATTTAATGTCAGTTAGGCTTAGGAAACATATGTAGACTGAGACTTTTAGAAAATCTATTAAGGTACAAATAAAACATGATAATTACTTCTCATGCCAAAGCTCTTTTGGAATTGAATGTATTGATATTTATTGTGGAGAAGACCAGGCCATAAATTCTAAAAACCCATTTTATTACTTTCTAAATTAACACAGCTGAACTAAAATGAGGCCATGGTTTATAATGACTGGTTAAATTGCAGTAATGTGCTCTTGAACCCAGTAATTGGAATCATTATGTACAATTCTCACATAATAGCATTATTTTATAATACTTAGAGATTTTAATTCTATATCTTGACTTGTAAATGTTTTAAACCAGGACTTTCAACTGATGGATAAGCTTAAATTCACGTGTCAGTGATGTTGCCATTTATAATTAAGGACAGAACTTCAGGGCTTTATAGCTATCATTTGCTCCTGATATCTAAAGAAAGGTGGAATTGCTCTACTCTCCATTGGTATTCTGCAGATTTTATTCTTCAGGAATTTTTAATGAGCTAGAATTATATAAGAAAATGTTTTATTTTTTTTTATTTATTTTTAAAATATTTATTTATTTGATTCTACCAGGTCTTAGTCGTGGCACCCAAACTCAGTTGTGGCATGTGGCATTTAGTTCCCTGACCAGGGAATAAACCTTGGGCCCTTGCACTGGAAGCACAGAGTCTTAGCCACTGGACCACCGGGGAAGTCCCAGTATATGGTTTTGAATTATGGCAGATGGATGTCTAATTAACCCAGAGTGGATAACTGCCTCTCGCAATCTATTATTTCTTGAAAAGTTTTCAAGAACATAGGTCCAGCACTCTCTGAAGTTGATCAATTTAGTGGTTTATTCCCCTAGTATCAGGTTTCCTTCTGATCAGGTAACTTTGTTGCTATTGTTCATTTACTCGGTTGTTTCCGATTCTTTGGGACCCCATGGACTGCAGCACGCCAGGCTTCCCTGTCCTTCACCATCTCCCAGAGTTTGCTCAAACTCATGTTCATTGAGTTGGTGATGCTATCTATCCATCTCATCCTCTACAACACCTTCTCCTTTTGCGTTCAGTCTTTCCCAGCATCAGGGTCTTTTTCATTGAACTGACTGTTCACATCAAGTGGCCAAAGTATTGGAGCCTCAGCTTTAGCAACAGTCCTTCCAGTGAATATTCAGGGTTGATTTCCATTAGGATTGACTGGTTTGATCTCCTTGCAGTCCAAGGGACTCACAAGAGTCTTTACCAGCACCACAATTTGAAAGCATCAGTTTTTTGGCACTCAAGCTTCTTTATGGACCTAGAATCTCTTAAATTGTGTTCTATAAGGACTTAATATCACAATCCCTGGTGTTTAAATAGATCCCAGGAATAATTTTCCTTTATGTATTTCTGGGATATAAAGTAAGATATTGTTGCTGAAGCTGCTGTAAACATGGAAAAAGAATTTCTTATGAATAACTGTATAGAAATTGTATGATCCAATTCAGGTAAAGGAGTTAAGAACCTGATGATGAAATTTGCTGATTGTAACCTGTCAGCATAGGAAGTATGATGGTACTTGTAGATCACACTGGGAATACTTCAGGCTAAATGTAGAGTTCAAAGCACTTTTATAAATTGAAAGAGAGATGGGAAAATTTGATAGTAAATTTCATTGGGGACACATTCAGGGACGTGCCCTGCAGAATAATAATAAGCTATGAATGTAGAAAATCGAAATGACTCACTATAAGTTTAATAAGGAAAAGAGATCTAGAGATAATAGTGAACTAAAATTGAGGATGAATTAGTCACTCATTTTTGCATAGAACATGTAGATTAAGTGCTTTGCACAGTTAAAAAGAAAATGAAACAGCATAATGCTGCCCTCAGGAGACCAATGAACTAATGAAAAAAATATAAATATGAAAGATCCAAACTATAAAGTATGTATGTTGTTCTCATTCATACTCAGGGTAATTTTCCTACTGTTGAGTGCCTATGTGGCTGGTTGAAAAGACCAAATGTTTAATGATTTTGCTCTATTTTATATCAGTACTGATAACAACCCAGTTCATTTTCTTCTGAGCTATCTCCTTGATGTGTATAACCTGGGAAAATGTGGGTCATTAAATCATTAGAAGCACTTGAATCTAGAGGATTATGTACTACAATATGCTACTTGAATTTTTTTTGGCTTAAATTATTCCAGCATTTTAAAAGAAATCAGGCCTACTTTTCTGTTTGGTTTTCAGAATTGATATTTCACCTTAGAAATGATAGCCATCATTCATGTAGTCACCCAAGTTTAAGCTTAATTTTTGGCCACTACCCATGCCACCTTATCAGCATATTCAGTCTGTTACTTAAAATTTCAGTTTCAGAATTGGAAAGGAACCTTAGAGTTCATGTAGTTCAATTATCGTCTGAAATATGCATGCCCTTTATGAGATTTCTGGTAAATATCCAGTGTGTTTTTCTAATATTTAGAGTGACAGGTAACTTTTGAAGTCCTTTTAAATCTTCCTTCTTTCACATATATATATATATATGCATACATATACATACACACATACATATATATATATATGGTTTTGGTTTAGTCACTCAGTCCTCTCTGACTCTTGGGACCCCATGGGCTGTAACCTGCTAGGCTTCTCTGTTTATGGGATTTCCCAGGCAAGAATAGTGGAGTGGTTGTCATTTCTTTCTCCAGGAATATAATATAATAATTTATATGTAAATTATTATATACATACATATATATATATATATATATATATATATTCCTTTAGCTTTTAACCTGGTTTGATCGTTATCATGCCTGGATGTCTTCAAATAACCTCCTAACTGATCTTTCTCCTCTAGTTTTTATCTTTCCTAGAATATCTTCACACCACTGTTTCAATAAAACTCCTAAAACACTTTGATCACATTGTTACCTTGATTCAAAACCTTCAGTAATTCCCTGTAGCCTGCAGGATAAAGTCGGAACTCATTAACTTGAAATAATCTAACCCAACATATGTTTCAGGGTTTAACTTCACCTTTTTCAGCTTTCCCAGCCTATCTTTTGAGCTTAGTTGATCTGCTTACTCTCTCTTGCTGAAATTATATTGTTCTTGTTCCAGTGCTACTGCTGATGCTGTTTTTCTTAATATGTCCTTGTTCATTACTACCTTCCTCTTATTTAAGTGTTAACTATATTTTAAGACCCAAGCTGACCTTGGAGAGACAGCAGTGAGTGATGTTAAAGCAGGATCTTAGTTCCCTGCCTAGGAAGTGAATCTGGGGAACCTGCAGGAAAACCAGGAATCCTGGCCACTAGACCACCAGGGGCTAGAAGCTGTAAGCAAAGCTGCCCTGGTTCTTGCCCCCACTGAAAAAAAAAATATTTCAATCAAGCAAAAACTATAAAAACAGGTATATTTATTATTAGCACAACATAACATGTGGGAGAGCGTGCAGAGACACAGTTTATTTAGACAGAAGTGAAACAGGAATACACACCCAGAGGGAGGGTATAGGTGAACTCTTTGTTGAGGAGGAGCTCAAAAGAGGCAAGTTAAACCATTTATATAGGGTCTTTTTGGGTCTTTGTTCACCTGTGGTCAATTATCTCACTTCTTCTCTCACAACTGACCTATCTTTGGGCCCTCATCAGTGTGTGTTTGGGGCTTCCCTCATAGTTCAGTTGGTAAAGAATCTGCCTGCAATGTAGAAGATCCAGGTTCGATTCCTGAGTCGGGAAGATCCTCTGGAGAGAGAAATGGCAACCCACTCCAGTATTCCCGCCTGGAGACCCGTGGACAGAGAAGCCTGGCAGGCTACAGTCCATGGGATCGCAAGAAATATATATATATATATATATATATATTCCTTTAGCTTTTAACCTGGTTTGATCGTTATCATGCCTGGATGTCTTCAAATAACCTCCTAACTGATCTTTCTCCTCTAGTTTTTATCTTTCCTAGAATATCTTCACACCACTGTTTCAATAAAACTCCTAAAACACTTTGATCACATTGTTACCTTGATTCAAAACCTTCAGTAATTCCCTGTAGCCTGCAGGATAAAGTCGGAACTCATTAACTTGAAATAATCTAACCCAACATATGTTTCAGGGTTTAACTTCACCTTTTTCAGCTTTCCCAGCCTATCTTTTGAGCTTAGTTGATCTGCTTACTCTCTCTTGCTGAAATTATATTGTTCTTGTTCCAGTGCTACTGCTGATGCTGTTTTTCTTAATATGTCCTTGTTCATTACTACCTTCCTCTTATTTAAGTGTTAACTATATTTTAAGACCCAAGCTGACCTTGGAGAGACAGCAGTGAGTGATGTTAAAGCAGGATCTTAGTTCCCTGCCTAGGAAGTGAATCTGGGGAACCTGCAGGAAAACCAGGAATCCTGGCCACTAGACCACCAGGGGCTAGAAGCTGTAAGCAAAGCTGCCCTGGTTCTTGCCCCCACTGAAAAAAAAAATATTTCAATCAAGCAAAAACTATAAAAACAGGTATATTTATTATTAGCACAACATAACATGTGGGAGAGCGTGCAGAGACACAGTTTATTTAGACAGAAGTGAAACAGGAATACACACCCAGAGGGAGGGTATAGGTGAACTCTTTGTTGAGGAGGAGCTCAAAAGAGGCAAGTTAAACCATTTATATAGGGTCTTTTTGGGTCTTTGTTCACCTGTGGTCAATTATCTCACTTCTTCTCTCACAACTGACCTATCTTTGGGCCCTCATCAGTGTGTGTTTGGGGCTTCCCTCATAGTTCAGTTGGTAAAGAATCTGCCTGCAATGTAGAAGATCCAGGTTCGATTCCTGAGTCGGGAAGATCCTCTGGAGAGAGAAATGGCAACCCACTCAGTATTCCCGCCTGGAGACCCGTGGACAGAGAAGCCTGGCAGGCTACAGTCCATGGGATCGCAAGAGTTGGATACGACTTAGCAACTAAGCCACCACCACCACCGATGTGTGTTCACATCTTTTTTCCAAGATGGATTCCAGTGTAAAGGCCTGTGGGAAGTTGATACCACCTATTATGGGGTGGCATCCCATCCCTTGCTGATCCCCAAGGAGTCTTCTTGTGCATATACAGTCAGGGAGGTTTCCTCAGGAGTGATGGATTGACCTCAGGAGTGATGGGTGATTGTCTTATGTCTTTACTCCAGTAGAGCTTAGCTCCTGCCATTAACTTTGTCCTTGGAGTGTCTAGGGATAACAGAGCTACAATTTACCCCACTTGATAAACTCCAGTTGTTCAATTCAGGGACTCATCTACCTCCTACCTCAAAGGCAGTCCTCTCTTGCAATAACTCACTCTGTACCATGGCCAGAACACTGGTGTTTTCTTTTCTGAACTCCTAAGGGTACTCATATTCATCCTCATTCATTTGGTGCTTATTTATGAACTAGCTTGGCACAGTTCTCATATTGTATCGAACTGCAATCTCTCTTTTGTATTGATGTTTTAATTCATTTCCACATTTTAAAATTTGAGAATTTGCCAGGTTTATGAGTGATATGATGTAGGACATATGGCTTTCTAACTGTATTACACCAAATCTTAGGGACTCCTGAAAATATGACTGGGGAGGGCAAGAGAGTAGACTAGAACTTGCAGTTCCCCAGCAGATTCTACCCAAACGTGTGTGCTTTGATCTGTTTTTGTACCAAACCTCTGTATTTGATTACTTTTGAGGAAAGCATTGAGACTAAAGTTACTTGAAAACGGTAGATGAGATTTCCCAGAAAACTTGGAGAGCTACTCATACTTGGAGTAGAAACATGGATTTTATATCCAATTTTGACTCCTTATTGTTCTCTGTTTTTAGTTTCCTTATTTAAAAAATTACAAGGGCAATATATTTTACTTTATGTGTCTTAAACTGTAGAAGTCTCTGATGCTAAGAAATTTAGCAAGAGTGTTGGAGTGGGCTGCTGTTTCCTTCTCCAGGGGATCTTCCCAGCCCAGAGACTGAACGTGGATTTCCTGCATTGTGGACAGATGCTTTACCACTTGAGCCACCAGGGAAGCCTATTAAAATATAGTGGCATTTAATTTTCTATTTCTAAAAATATTTGTGGAAAGTATTTATTTAGCTAGTTCTGTTATGAAGTTGCTTGTAAGTTTTAGCTGCTGTTATGGCCAGAATGTTCTTCATATGGCATATTAACTACATGATAATTAAATATGAGAAAGAGAAATTCTTTTTCACTCTTTCCTTTTGATGAGGACATTATGTATGGCATTCATGTACCTTTTGCTCTTTGGTTCTACTTGCAAACTCTTCATTAGCATCACACCAGAAATCACTGTGTAAACATTAAAACCTTACAGAAACCACTGAATTTAAAAACAAGATGAGTGTTGGGTGTAAAAGCAATTTTAAAAACAAACGATAAATTATGTAAAACTTATGGAAAGCCATTTCTTACATTAATCTTTTTTGCAATACTCCTTTCAAAGTAGGAGGCCACCATAAAGATAGGTAACAGATGTAAGATAGAGGAAAGATAACTTATTCTTTTATTTATATATTTATTTATTTATTTTACTTTACAATACTGTATTGGCTTCTTGTTTTGCTTGTCCTTAACTCATACCTACAAAATTACAAATATGTAAGGATGCCAAGAGTTAGCACCAGCAGAGAAGTGTAAACATTGAAATTTACCTAGTTTGAGGTCTGCTAGGAACCTAGCAGAGACATTACTTTGCCAACAAAGTTTCGTATTCTCAAAGCTATGGATTTTCCAGTAGTCACATATGGATGTGATAGTTGGACCATAAAGAAAAATGAGTGCCAAAGAATTGATGCTTTTGAACTGTGGTGTTGGAGAAGACTCTTGAATCCCTTGGACAGTAAGGATATCAAACCAGTCAATCCTCAAGGAAATCAATCCTGAATATTCACTGGAAGGACTGATACTGAAGCTGAAACTCCAATACTTTGTCCACCTGCTGCAAAGAGCTGACTCATTTGAAAAGACCCTGATGCTGAGAAAGATTGAAGGCAGGAGGAGAAGGGGACAACAGAGGATGAGATGGTTGGATGGCATCAGCCCTCGATGGACATGAGTTTGAGCAAGCTCTGGGAGTTGGTGATGGGCAGGGCGGCCTGGTGTGCTGCAGTCCATGGGGTTGCAAAGTCGAACACGATTGAATGGCTGAAATGCACTGAGGAAATTACACTTAACTTATCATAGCTATGGTGAAACTGATCAAAGCCTGTACTCTGCAGATATTGGCACTGGGTTGTTCAACAGATTTCAGTGATAAACCGAAGTCTGCATATAAAGGACTGTTTCCAAGAAGTTAAGCATAAAACCAAGATTTTTTTTTGCTTCTTGTTTTAAACACTTGTCTGGAGAAATGAAACAGAAAGCCATTAAAAATATGAAAAGATATTAATACTAGAATTGAAAGTCTTTTGTGCATCACAGTAGCATTTGGTGCTTAAAGTTGTCATGAACAGTAGTACCTGGCACGTATGTGTATGAGCTTCTGCAGCTGGTTCTGATATTGTTAACAGTAACATCCAGTCAGAAATGTTTGGATGTCCTTTAAGTAGTGAAGATCCCCTTCAAGTTCTAAGAAATAAGCTCTGGTGCACACTGTTTGCACTTTCTCCTCAAGCAAGTCTCTCTCATTTAAGAAGAGAATTATGATGACATTGCTGAAAACCTGATATTGATAATCACATTTCAGAAACGCTCAGAGATTCTGTAAGGATTTGGTGATCTACCTTCCATACCATCTGGTCAGATTCTCTTGATGAAATAAGGAAGCACTAAGGTCATATTCTGGAAGGAAGCATGAAAAAAAACCAGCATTTCGTTTTTGATCTTTGATTACCTACATCAGACATTTTAAAAGGAACATAGTAAGTTTCAGTGTTATACTTAGAAATATCTTGTTAGATATTCTGCAAAGCAAAATATCTTCTTACGATGGAAAGCCCTTAGCTCTTTGAGTTTATCTGTTCTCAAGGAAATAGTTTTACTAATTCACCCAGTTAAAATTACCTGCCTGTCATGTGCCTCCATCTGCCTACTGTGCCCTCATAAGCAGAAAAATATTGGAAAAACAAAACAGAAACCTGGCATTGTCATCATTCTCTGGGCTGCCATGGGTGACTGAGGTTGTCAACTATCATCATCTTGTCTCTGTGGAGCTGGTTTGAGTCATTTCCCCAAGGAATATGAAGTGTCGCTTGAAATCCTACAAGCTCCGTCATACCTTTGGTCGTGTAACTGGAGAGAGTGGGGTGGAACTCCTTACTAGCCTGTGGATGATCCAGTCAGCTCCAGGAAGATGCTCTGCTGCTCTGGCTTGCTCCCAGATGCCCGTTTTTCGTGAACTGCTTCAGATCAGTCTGACTTTTCCCAGGACCGGCACTGTCGATCTTAGACTTGTGCTGCTGCCTGGCTTGCCTCCCATCACCAGGCAGTGGGTAAGTGTACTGGGAGCCTGCAGAGAATGAAAGCAAGTCCTGAGGCTTCGTTTTTCACTCCAAAGAGTATTAACCACTGCATAGTGTCTCCTTGGAGTGTAGTTTTGGAGGAAAAGATCTGAACTTGAATCCTGGGTCTACAAATGAGGAATCCTGGCTAAACTGCTTCATATTGTTGAATCTCAGTTTCTTCATTTCCAGAATAAGGATAATCATAACTGTCTCTTAAGGTTGCTATGAACAGCACATATGAGCATTGGTCTAAAATGGTTAGCTCAGTGCTTGGCACTTGGGTATCTGGACTATGTTACCTCCTTTTTCTTCTCTGTAATTATCTTTTTTTTTTTCCTTAGGATTTATTTGTAAATGACTTTGGGAATTTTTTTTCTCAATAATCAAACATTTAAAAGATGAGAGCTTGTCACTATCCAGGTTCTGAAAACACTTACAAATGAGATTAAAAGTTTGTTGGTAATGGTGATTTCAATTCAGTAAAATTGCTGATTGAGATATCTACATACATAGTTCTATTTGCTTTGTTAAAAATATCAACCACATTTATCTGGGTTTGGGAGGAGTAGAATTAAAGGAAGAAAAGGGGATTGTATGGGAGATGAACATTTTCTCTATTTTTTACTGTTTTATTTTAGGTGGTAGCTACACAGGTGTATAAAATTTTTAAAACTAAACATGATAAAAATATCTGTATTTATATTAGTTAGCAAACATAAAAAGTACTCACATTACTTTAAAA
>SJYC01021927.1:0-34110 GCA_006408675.1 Madoqua kirkii | reverse complement strand
AGAACTGATGTTAAAGTTGAAACTCCAGTACTTTGGCCACCTCATGTGAAGAGTTGACTCATTGGAAAAGACTCTGATGCTGGGAGTGATTGGTGGCAGGAGGAGAAGGGGACGACAGAGGATGAGATGGCTGGATGGCATCACTGACTAGGTGGACATGAGTTTGAATAAACTCCGGAAGTTGGTGATGGACAGGGAGGCCCGGCATGCTGTAATTAATGAGATCGCAAGGAGTCGGACACGACTGAGCAACTGAACTAAACTGAAGATCTTTTTTGTATAGTTCTTCTGTGTATATTTGCCACCTCTTCTTAATATCTTCTGCTTCTTTTAGGTTTATACTGTTTCTGTCCTTTATTGTGCCCATCTTTTCATGAAATATTCCTCTGGTATCTCTAATTTTCTAAAAGAGATCTCTATCCTTTCTCATTCTATTGTTTTCCTCTATTTCTTTGCAATGATTACTTAGGAAGACTCTCTTATCTCTCCTTGCCCTTCTATGGAACTCTGCATTCAGATGGACATATCTTTCCTTTTATCTTTTTCCTTTCACTTCCTTTCATTTCTCAGCTATTTGTAAGACCTCCTCCGATAACCATTTTGCCTTTTTGCATTCTTGGGGATGATTTCGTTCACTGCCTCCTGTACAATTTTATGAACCTCAGTCCGTAGTTCATCATGTACACTATCAGATCTAATCCCTTGAATCTCTTTGTCACTTCCACTGTATAATCATAAGGGGTTTGATTTAAATCACACCTGAGTGGTCTAGTGGTTTTCTCTTCTTTTTTTGTTTCAGTCTAAATTTTGCTATAAGGAATTCATGATCTGAGCCACAATCATCTCTCCATCTTATTTTGCTGACTGTATCTTCAGCTGCAAAGAATATAATCAATCTGATATCAGTATTGAACATCTGGTGATGTCCATGTGTAGAGTCATCTCTTGTATTATTGGAATAGGGTGTTTGCTATGACTGGTGCTTTCTCTTGGCAAAGCTCTGTTAGTCTTTGCACTGCTTCATTTTGTACTCCAAGTCCAAACTTGGCTGTTACTCCAGGTATGTCTTGACCTCCTACTTTTGCATTCCAGTCTGAGAAAAGGACATCTTAATTGGATGTTAGTTCTAGAAAGTCTTGCTAATCAACCATACTGATATAATGAAACCATCACAGAAACCTAAAAAGCACAGGATTTCGAGAGCTTCCCATGAAACTCTTCCCACAGAGTCCTAAGCTCTATACTGTTATAAAATTATCGCATGTAAAATGTTTCTCTAAATCCTGTGAACTACTGTAGCATATTAACAGAACCGAAGGCTGAGTGATTAAAGAATATGCCTATATGAAATTCAGGAGACACGGGAGATATGCATTCAATCTCTGGCTTAGGAAATTCCCCTGGAGAAGGAAATGGCAATCCACTCCAGTATGCTTGACTTAAAAATCTCATGGACAGAGGAGCCTGGTGGGCTACAGTCCAAAGAATCATAAAGAGGGTGACACAACTGAGTGACAAATCACAGGGAGAAAGTTATGGGACCCTCTGATCTATAGCTGTTTGATCAGAAGCACAAGCAGCAATCTGGGCTTGTGTTTGGCCTCTGAAATTTGTGTATTTGAATGGGGTGGGGGGCAGTCTTGTGTTACTTAACCCTTTACTTGTGCAATCTCATGCTATCTCCAGATAAATAGTGTCAGGATTAAGCTAATTGCTTGGTGGCCTTGGAAAAAACACATCAGAGTTCATAAGTACAAGTTCATAACTAGAGAAATATAAATTAGAACCACATGAAATATTTTATATCTGGAAATGGCACACCACTCCAGTGTTCTTGCCTGGAGAATCCCAGGGACGGGGCAGCCTGGTGGGCTGCTGTCTATGGGGTCACACAGAGTTGGACACGACTGAATCAAGTTAGCAGCAGCAGCAGCAGCAGATCAGCTATACAAAATAAGACTAACAACAACTAACAGTGGTGACAATGTGGAGAAATTTCATGCAATTTATGGGAGAAAATGAGATGGTGCAGCTAGTTTGGAAAGCAGTTTGAAAGTTTCTTATAAATTACTGTAGAGTCTAACACACTTAAGTCTATAACCAGATTATATAAAAACACATCTCCACACAAAGACTTGCACATGAATATTCATAGTAGCATTATTCACAGTAACTAAAAAAATGGAAATAACCTAAATGTCCATTAGTTGATAAATGAATAAATAAAGTGTGGAGCATCCATACAATAGAATAATACTCAGCAAAAAAAAAAAAGAAAGGAAGAAACTCTTGGCCATGCTGTCTCATGGATTAATATCAGAATACCTCATTCTAAGTATGAGAAGATAGACATAGCAGACACAACATGTTATATGGTTCCAGCTACGTAAAATATCCAACAAAAGTAACTTTACACAGACAGAAAGTAAATTAGTGGATGCCAGGGACTAGAGGGGGGAATTGGGGTGGGAATGGGATTGAAATTCACATGAACATGAGGAATCTTTGGGAGACATGTAAAAACACTAAAACTGACATGGTAATCACTGAAACTGCCAATAAAAAAACTGAATTGTACACTTGATATGGTTTTATTTTTTGCTCTTTAAAATACATCTTCATAAAGTTAAATATGTGTTTATATGTGTATGCATGTTAAATTGGGTGAGTTGTGTCCAACTCCATGCAACCCCATGGACTGTAGCCCTCCAGGCTCCTCTGTCCATGGGAATTCTCCAGGCAAGAGTACTGGAGTGAGTTGCCATGCCCTTCCTCCAGGGGATCTTCCAAACCCAGTGATCAAACCCAATTCTTGTGTTTCCTGCTTTGCAGCCAGATTCTTTACCCATTGAGCCACCTGAGAAGCCCTTCAGTTCAGTTCAGTCACTCAGTTGTGTCTGACTTTGCGACTCCATGAATTGCAGCACGTCAGGCCTCCCTGTCCATCACCAACTCCTGGAGTTCATTCAAACTTATGTCCATAGAGTTGGTGATGCCATCCAGCCATCTCATTCTCTGTCGTGCCCGTCTCCTCCTGCCCACAATCCCTCCCAGCATCAGTCTTTTCCAATGAGTCAACTCTTTGCATGAGGTGACCAAAGTATTGGAGTTTCAGCTTTAACATCAGTTCTGCCAAAGAACACTCAGGACTGATCTCCTTTAGGGTGGACTGGTTGGATCTCCTTGCAGTCCAAGGGACTCCCAAGAGTCTTCTCCAACTCCACAGTTCAAAAGCATCAATTCTTCGGCACTCAGCTTTCTTCACAGTCCAACTCTCACAGCCATACATGACCAATGGAAAAACCATAGCCTTAAGTAAATGAACCTTTGTTGGCAAAGTAATGTCTCTGCTTTTGAATATGCTATCTAGGTTGGTCATAACTTTCCTTCCAAGGAGTAAGCATCTTTTAATTTCATGGCTGTAATCACCATCTGCACTGATTTTGGATCCCCAAAAAATAAAAGTCTGACACTGTTTCCCCATCTATTTCCCATGAAGTGATGGGAGCAGATGATCTTCATTTTCTGAATGTTGAGCTTTAAGCTAACTTTTTCACTCTCCTCTTTCACTTTCATCAAGAGGCTTTTAGTTCCTCTTCACTTTCTGCCATAAGGGTGGTGTCATCTGCATATCTGCGGTTATTGATATTTCTCCTGGCAATCTTGATTCCAGCTTGTGCTTCCTCCAGCCCAGCATTTCTCATGATGTACTCTGCATATAAGTTAAATAAGCAGGGTGACAATATACAGCCTTGACATACTCCTTTTCCTATTTGGAACCAGTCTGTTGTTCCATGTCCAGTTCTAACTGTTGCTTCCTGACCTGCATACAGGTTTCTCAGGAGGCAAGTCGGGGGGTTCTGGTATTCCCATCTCTTTCAGAATTTTCCACAGTTTATTGTGATTCCACACGGTCAAATGCTTGGCATAGTCAATGAAGCAGAAAGAGATGTTTTCCTGGAATTCTCTTGCTTTTTCCATGATCCAGCGGATGTTGGCAATTTGATCTCTGGTTCCTCTGCCTTTTCTAAAACCAGCTTGAATATCAGGGAGTTCACGGTTCACATATTGCTGAAGCCTGGCTTGGAGAATTTTGAGCATTACTTTACTAGTGTGAGATGAGTGCAATTGTGCGGTAGTTTGAGCATTCTTTGGCATTGCCTTTCTTTGGGATTGGAAGCCCTTAAATGTGCATATATACACACATGCATATTGTTTTTAAATGCAAGAGTGTACTTTTTACAGTTTTGTGCTCTCTTAAATCAGAGGGTATAGTATACAATGATTTGACTTTTCAAAGTTTATTGAAGTGTTTTGTGACACTACATATGACCAAATTTGAAGTTCATATCAATTTTTAAAATGATATTTTCTATTATTAGAGTACAGAACTTAAAAATGATGTATATATTAATAATATTTCATAGTCAGCATATTTAATTGTCTTAAATTTTTTTAAACTGAAATTGGAAAAATAAGAGTTTGCAGTTAATATGTGTTTCTGTTTCTGATTCAATATTGCTAATCCAACTTTTTTTTTTAATTTTCATTTTCTTGGACTGGATAGATCCACATGTTTAGTCATTCAGTTGTGTCCAACTTTGTGACCCCATGGACTGTAGCCCTCCAGGCTTCTCTGTCCATGGGATTTTTCAGGCAAGAATATAGGAGGGGTTGCCATTTCCTTTTCCAGGCTACATCCATATTTTCTATATTTGGCTTTTCTGGGTTATTTTGTAATTTTTGTATTCAATGTATTGCTAGTTTTTGTCCTTGGTTCTAATAAAACTTTTTTCTTTAAATGGATAATTTAAGCCCTTTTATATTTATTTAAATGATTTACATGTTTGGTTAAAATATATTTTATTTTTCCCACTACATTTAAAATTTATACATTTTTCAGAGATTTTCTTCATAGGCATTACTTTTAGCAGTATACTTAGTTATTTAAATCTTTAGACAGTATATTTGCTATTTAAATCTATACTTTCTTCTTTTACTATATCCCAATCACTTATTTTAGGTCAATCAGATAAGACTAGATTATACTGCAGTAAAAAGAACACAACATTTCCGTGACTTATCACAGTAAAGTTTATTTCTTGCAAAAAGTACCCTATAGTCTGGATACCCTCTGGTGCAGTTATTCTCTAAATACAAAAAGTGCCCTCCAGAGCAGCTCTTCTTCAAATGGCAGCTCAGGACCCTAGGCTGCTTTGATCCTGTGGCCCCTACTTCTCAACACAACACTTCATGTCCACTCTGCAGGAGAGGGAAGTACGGAGGAACAGGAATTCAGCATGTCAGCCAGAAGTGACAGCAGTTATTTCTGCTGATATCCCTTTGACTATAAACCAAGTCTTAGGAAGCAGCAGTACTCCTTATATGTACCAAGAAGGAGAAGGGAGCCAGATACGAGTAAATGCTTATAATACCCCTACATGACTTCAACTATATTACTTTATTTAATAAGACTATTTAATGCCTTAAATATATATATACATATAAATATATATCTTGCATTAATACTTCTAACACTTCTTTGTGATTCTTATTATAAAATGATTGATTATTATAAAATAAGAGAAAACTGTACCATTTATTGCATCTTCCACTCTCTGTCCTTTTCCTGTCTCATTTTTATGGTTTATAGCATTTTTACATAATCAGAGGTTATAAAATTCTTCACTGTCTTTTTTATGAAAAATTATAACAAGGCCTTCCTTTATTTACTTTTAGCATAAATATCAGAAGATAAATTGGACAGTTTGTGATGAAATTTAGAAAGCTTTTCCACAAACCAAACTTATAAATCTTTCCCTTAGGCTCTGACTTCCAATCCTCCTTCACTGTGATGAAGACATATCAAGTTCTTCCTGGTTTTTGGTTATGTGAGTGGTTTCTCAACTGACTGGTCCTCAAGATATGTAATTCTTGCACTGGGTTTTATGGTCACTGGATCTATGACTTATCCAAGTTTGAAAATGATCTCAGACAGTTCATGTCTCATATGTTTTGTCTGTAGGATAGATGAAGTTCTGAGAAACACAGGATTCCCAACTATGCACTGATGAATATTACCTCCCTGTCTTTGGAAATGCAAGATGAAGTGTAAATTCCACAACCTCTTTACAGGCATATTGAATACTTGTAGTATATGACTTGGTATTAGTATTTTGCTCTTGCTATATAGAAGTACAAGTAAAACTATGGAAATGATTAGAACCTAATCCTTTTGACTTTATTGATCTTCTCAGTCTTATTTCTCTAATCACATTGCAAGTTTTTGTGGTGGGAAAAGTGACATGTTTTTCTGTATTCTTTAACAGGTGGTGCTGGAAAAGCTGGTCAACCACTTGTAAAAGAATGGAACTAGACCACTTTCTAACACCACACACAAAAATAAACTCAAAATGGATTAAAGATCTAAGCATAAGACCAGAAACTATAAAACTCCTTGAGGAGAACATAGGCAAAACACTTTTGGACATACATCACAGCAGGATCCTCTATGATCCACCTCCCCAAATACTGGAAATAAAAGCAAAAATAAACAAATGGGACCTAATTAAAATCAAAAGCTTCTGCACAACAAAGGAAACTATAAGTAAGGTGAAAAGACAGCCTTCTGAATGGGAGAAAACAATAGCAAATGAAGCAACTGACAAACAACTAATCTCAAAGATATACAAGCAACTTATGCACCTCAACTCCAGAAAAATATTTTGCAATGATATATCAAGGTACTGGTTACGTTTGTCTTTTCAAGCTATAGGAAAACTATTACAAATTATTTCAAGCTTGAAAAATTATAAAAAATCATGTAATGATTAGTAGAAGTACCTTCATCTTTTCTAAATCATTTTTTGTAGATAGTCTAAAATTTAATTTGTAATATTAATTACATTGGTGCTTTAGCATAACGCTTCCCCCTTCCCCCATGATTTTGAAATCCTGTGAGGTCAGGTGTATAAAGGTAAGTGGTGTTTTAAGATGTTACCAATTTAATAGTGTTGGCACTCTGCATGTGTTTATGACAGTTTTGCTTCATGCAGTCACTCAGAACTGAATACATTTGCTGTTCTAAAAATGGGAGAGTCTTTGTTTAATTCAGCCCCTACGTTTAAGAAGGTGATATTGTGTCCTTTTTATCTGATACTTTAATACAAATAACATTTTATAAATTCATTTGATAAATGTAAGCGGAAAATGCTTGAATAGATTATTTAAATGATGCTTTAATAAACTAATATCATCACTGCCTTAAATTAGGAGTGGTTATTGAGGTATGAATAAGTGCCATGTGCAAATCCTTACCTGAATTAGTGGGCCTAGACAGCCCAACAGCTGAATGAAAATTGTAAATAAGTGAAGAATACTCCAATACTCAGCAGCTCCATAAATAGAAGTACATATTTCATTATTATTTTGCTTTTTAACTTTCCTATTTAGATATTTTTGCCTTTTTTCCTTTAGACCATCTGTCTTTTTATTAGTATGTGGGCTTCATTGTAATTTCAAGATAATATTCCTTTATCAGTTGCATAAAGTTTAAATGTTTTCTGTAATTTTTTTCATTTAATGGGGCCTTTTGACACCACTGTAATTTACCATTGTTTTAACTTGCATTTTTTGGATTTCTTTTTTTAGCGAAGGGCATCTTTTTTAAGAATTCTAATCTTAAAGATAGAAAAATATTCTCCAATGTTCTCTTTTTAGTTTAATTTTTTTCATTTTATATTCAGTCTGTCATTTGTCTGGAAAATATTTTTAATCTATGTGTCATGTACGAATCTAATGATGTTTTTCATAGTGTGGTTAAATGACCAGTTGTCTCAGTAGCATCTGTAGTCTGTGTTTTCAAGCTCACCTGCCCTAAACCCTCTGTCCACAGTGACTTCCCATATAGCACAGATCTGTTTGTAGACTCCCTGTTCTGCCCTGATTTTTTGGACAATCGCCAAGTCAGTACATTCTGTCTTAATTGCTAGGTTATATTAACTCTTTTATACCTACCCAGATAAGAATTGTATCTAATCTTCCAAGGGGTATGTATTTTCTTTCCTTTCAGTCTTTTTGTGATTTAGATATGTCTTCTGTGCATGGTATGTATCTACGAATTTAAGAGCGACACTGATTATCTCTGCTTTTTTGGCATAATCTTTTTTTATTCAGATGGTAAAGTGTCTGCCTACAATGCTGGAGAGCTGGGTTTAATCCCTGGGTCAGGAAGATCCTCTAGGGAAGGAAATGGCAACCCACTCCAGTACTCTTGCACTCCAGTACTCTTGCTTGGAAAATCCCATGAATGGAGGAGCGTGATAGGCTACAGTCCATGGGGTTGCAAAGAATTGGACACAACTGAGCGAGTTCACTTTCATTTTTTTTATTATTTTTATTTTATATTGGAGTATAGTTGAGCTGTTGAGTAATAATGTTGTGTTAGTTTTGGGTATACAGCAGAGTGATTTGATTATACATATATATGTGTCTATTCTTTTTCCTTAAATTTTTACAGAATATTTACCTACCTTGCTATACAATAGGTGTCTGTTGGTTCTCTATTTTAAATATAGTAGTGTGTATGTCAATCCCAACTTTCACTTTTTATCTCTGCTTTTTAATAATTATTGTAGCCCACGTTCATTTTATTTGGGTCTCCTGACATGTTTGACATCACTACTAATATTATTTGTTGTACTTTACTTTGATTCTGTTTTGTTGTTGTTGTTCCCTACATTTTATTTTCTTCTTAGGATTCTCTTCTTTTGTAATCAGGTACCAAGCCAGGTTGGAAACCATATGTAATAAGGCTGGTATGTCTTGAGGCCATGGATTTCCTTCTTGGTGACAGAAGTTCATGTTCTTTTCAAGGCCTCATTAAAGATTTAATCCTTTGTTTAAAGGTGCCTATAGGGCTTATGAGACATCTGAACTCCTCCACCAGTGGGTCAGTTTTTCTATAATTTTTCTTTAGTCCCCTCTTTGTCATCAAATTAAATGTTTGGGCTTCTTTGACTTTTAAAATAGAAACCTGTTTGGGGATGAAATCAGGACAATATGGTTTAACTTCCAAATCTCGGATGGTCTTTATCACAAAAGAAGTATATTTCTTCTGAGCAGAGTTCCCACAAGCTTGTGGGCCATCTGACACAGAACACAAATAATTTAATGGCAAATGCTCTGCTCTTAGATGTTACTACAGAAATTGTCATTAGCACAGGAAGGGTACAAGTAGGTTTGAACTATACCTATGGTCAAGAGAGGCCCGTTATAGCTATCCCATCTCAGGTTGAGATTTTGCCTCTTGATGTCAAAGATGGAGAAATTTCATATCATATGATATCCCTTATATGCAGAATATAAAAAGAAATTATACAAGTGAACTTACATACAACACAGAAACAGACTCACAGAGATTGAACTTAGGGTTACTGGTCAGGGAAAGAATGAGGGGAAGGGATAATTAGGGAGTTAGGGATGGACATGTACACACTGCTATATTTAAAAATGGATAATCACCAAAGACTTACTGTATAGCCCATGCAACTCTGCTCAATGTTATGTGGCAGCCTGGATGGGAGGGAGTTTGGGGAAAATAGATGCATGTATATGTATGGCTCAGTTGCTTTGCTATTTACCTGAAACTGTTCAAACATTTTTAATTGGCTATACTCCAATATAAAATAAAAAGCTAAAAAAAAAGATGGAGAAACTAAAAATCCGCCAGTCACTCTGCACCTTTTTTGAGACATTCATGAAATATCTTTATCTTATCTTTGGTTTTACAAATCCCAAATTCTTGAGCATGGGGTCACAAAGAGTCAGACATGACTGAGCAACTGAACTGAACTGAACTGAAATTCCAGTGTTATGCCTGACTCCCAGGCATCATTAAATACATGTGTTTTGGAAAAGTAAAAAGGATGTGGGATGGAATACTGACAAGAAGATGTAAGTGACAAAAATTAGGCAGAAATGAAAAATAGTTTCACCCTCTCACCTCTAGAGGGAGAAAAATACCACTATGATAATGGAGTTTTATATACAACAACTTTGGCAGTTTCCCAGGGATGTGAATTTTAGGAATACACAACTAATCTAATTTTTGGCTGCTGCCCCTCTCAGAGAAGAAACTGATTTATTACACTTTATAACTGATGTTTTGATTTGCAGGGATGCCAGAGGGATTGAATACTGGCAGCTGTGAAATATCTTTCCATACCAGTTTGTGAGAATCCTAGTGGACAGTGAATTCAGCAATAATTTTAGTATTTCAAGAAAACTAGTGGCAACTGTACCTTTATATAGCATACAGATGAGAATCAATGGAAGCAATTGTCTTCTTTGTGCTTGCATGAAATTTTATAAGGGCGGCATGTGTGTGGGCGTGCTCAGTCGCTTCAGTCATGTCCAGCTCTTTGTGACCTGCTAGATGGTAGCCAGGCTCCTCTATTGGTGGGATTCTCCAGACAAGAATACTAGAGTAAGTTGCCATGCCCTCCTTCAAGGGTTCTTCCTGACCCAGGGATCGAACCAGCATCTCCTACATCTCCTGTGTTGGCAGGCGGATTCCTCACCACTAGTGCCACCTGGGAAGCCCATGATTAAGGTTAGAGATCATGAGTTGGAGAAATAATCCAGGATTATGTGGGTGGGTCCAATCTAATCACATGAGTTCTTAAAAGTAGAGAAGGTTGTCCAAAGAAAGAAATGTAATGACAGAAGAAAGTCAGAGAGATACAATGTGAAATGGACTCCATCTGCCAGTTCTGGCTTAGAAAATGAGAAAAGGAGCTATGAGCCAGGGATGCAATGGCATTTAAAGCTGGGGATGGCCCGCAGCTGGTTGCCATCAAGAAACCACAGACAGTTCTACAACCTCTAGTAACTAGATTCAGGTAACAACCCCAGTGGACAAAGGTGCATATTCTTTTTTATAGCCTCTGAAAAGGATGCAACTCTGCTGACATCTTGATTTTTGTTGAGACTCATTTTGGTATTCTGACCTACAGTACTTTAAGATTATAAACTTATGTTTGCTTGACCCACTCAATTTGTAGTAATCTGTTAGAGCAGTAATAGAAAATAAATACAAAAAATGACTGATTTTCCCCTTTAAAATGGTCATGGATACAAAGGAGAGATCTAATACAATTTTCGAAGATGACTCATTCTTAAATATAACATTTTTCTTATGTGAAAAAAACCCACATGTTGGCTAATTTGTGTAATCTGAATTACATAATATTTTCTAAGAGTGTTTTTTCTGATGAATGGGTAGTATTAATGTGTAAGTATGAGGAAACAATCCCACTGCTGGGCATACACACCAAGGAAACGCGAATTGAAAGAGACACATGTACCCCAGTGTTCATTGCAGCACTGTTTATAATCGCCAGGACGTGGAAACAACCCAGATGTCCATCAGCAGATGAATGGATAAGAAAGCTGTGGTACATATACACAATGGAGTATTACTCAGCCCTCAGAAAGAATAAGTTTGACGCAGTTCTAATGAGATGGATGAAACTGGAGCCGATTATACAGAGTGAAGTAAGCCAGAAAGAAAAACACCAATACAGTATACTGACACATATATATGGAATTTAGAAGATAGTAATGATGACCCCGAAAGTGAGACAATATAAGAGACACAGAGGTATAGAACGGACTTTTGGCTTCAGAGGGAGAGGGAGAGGGTGGGAAGATCTGGGAGAATGGCAACAAAACATGTATACAATCATATGGGAGATGAAGCGCCAGTCTATGTTCAATACAGGATACAGGATGCTGGGGGCCTCAGTTCTAATGAGATGGATGAAACTGGAGCCGATTATACAGAGTGAAGTAAGCCAGAAAGAAAAACACCAATACAGTATACTGACACATATATATGGAATTTAGAAGACAATAATGATGACCCCGAAAGTGAGACAATATAAGAGACACAGAGGTATAGAACAGACTTTTGGCTTCAGAGGGAGAGGGACAGGGTGGGAAGATCTGGGAGAATGGCAATGAAACATGTATACAATCATATGGGAGATGAAGCGCCAGTCTATGTTCAATACAGGATACAGGATGCTTGGGGCCGGTGTACGGGATGAACCGGGGAGATGGGCAGGGAAGGGAGGTGGGAGGGGGCTTTAGCATGGGGAGATCGTGTACACCTGTGGCTGATTCATGTCAATGTATGGCAGAACCAATACAGTACTGTAAAATAGAATAAAGCATTAAACAAAAAATTAAAAAAATTAAAAGTAAAAATAAATAAAAATTAATGAGGCACAAAAATTAGTTTTTAATAGTTGTGGGTTTTTTTTAAGTTGGCACCATGTCAGTTCTGAATGACCTTCCCTGGAGAATTTCCTGAAGTTCTGGGGCAATGTAGAGTAAACAGTGCAACTGTTACCCAAATGTGGTAAATGGAGGTGTAGAATATGATTTTAAACTTAATTAGGTTTTACTGTCATCATATGGAATTAGAATGGGAATTGGACTGCAAAATTATACATTCTGTTTTAAATCAAGGATTTCTAAGTTTTATTTTTTACTGTTTTTTCCAGTATACTTTTCAAATTAGAGACCTGTTGAAATAAACGCATATGATAAAATTCTGGAAAACTGTTTGGTTGAATTAGAACAATGGTGTATGAGTCAAATTGTCCTCACTAAGAGAAAAAAAAGTAAAAAGCTTTTCCAAAGATCCCATTTTCCATCAACACTATGTCTCTCTATATATTTATATCTGTATATCTACGTGTCTCATGTGTATTGTGCTCAGTCCTGTCTGACTCTTTGCAACCCCATGGACTGTAGTCCACCAGCTCCTCTGTCCATGGTATTTTCAAGGCAAGAATACTGGTTGGGTTGCCTTAAACTCCTCCAGGGGATCTTCCCAGACCGTGGATCGAACTTAAGTTTCCTGAAACTCCAGCACTGCAGGCAGATTCTTTACCACTGAGCCACCAGGGAAGTACATATGCAATATGTATATATCCAAACGTGAAAAAAAAAATCCTAAAAGTAAATGGAACACATCTATTCAAGTTATTACTTAAAATATACTGAATATCATTATTATGCACTATTAAACTTCTTAATTCAATAAATAAAGTAGTACTTTAGAATATTATACTTCCAGATAACACTAAACTTTAATAAGAATGTTTTGTCTATTGAAATAAAAGTGTTAGTCCCTTAATCATCTGTACTCTAGACCCCATGGACCACAGCTTGCCAGGCTTCTCTGTACATGGAATTCTCTAGGCAAGAATACTGGAGTGAGTTGCCATTTCCTTCTTCAGGTATATTCCCAGCACAGGGATCAAACCCAGGACTTCTGTATTGTAGGAATATTTTTTGCTATCTGAGCCACCAGGGTATCCCATTTCAGTATCAACAATATAAAACAGAAAATAAATAAAGGAATTTAAAATCTATTCATCAATTTCCAATGTAACTTTTGATATTAAATAAAACTCCTGACTAGTGAAATAAAGAAAAAAGAATGCAGAGATACTATCCATGTTATTGAACACAATCCAAGTTATCTGTGCATGCTAAGTCTCTTCAGTTGCATCGGACTCTTTGAGACTCCATGGATCGTAGCCCCTCTATCTCCTATGCCCATGCAATATCCCAGAGAAGAATACTGCAGTGGGTTGCCATGTCTTCCTCCAGGGGATCTTCCAGACTCAGGGATGGAAGCCACATCGCTTACGTCTCCTTCACAGGCAGGTGCTAGTGCCACCTGGGAAGCCCCCCAAGCGTCAGTTGCTCAGTCCTGTCCAACTTTCTGCAACCCTATGGACTTTAGCCCGCCAGGCTCCTCTGTCCATGGGGTTCTCCAGGCAAGAATACTGAAGTGGGTTGACATTTCCTCCTCCAGGTCTTCCCGACCCAGGGACTGAACTTGTGTCTGACACACTGCAGGGTTCTCCTGCTCTGTGGGCAGATTCTTTACTGTCTGAGCCACTAGTGAAGCCCCCAAGTCACCTAAGAAAATCTAATTCTGAAACCTGCTTATGATGTTAGTCTACATAGCCAAAAAAAAAAAAAAAAAACACTTTATAAAATTAAAACAGGGTAAATACAGAAAATAATACTTAACAGATTCAAAATTCTATAAATAACTTCAGTTCAGTCGCTCAGTCGTCTCTGACTCTTTGCAACCCCATGAATCGCAGCAAGCCAGGCCTCCCTGTCCATCACCAACTTCCAGAGTTCACTCAGACTCGCGTCTTAAAGAGAAAAAAATTTTAAACAACTAAAGGAAAAAATTAAATGAGCCAACATAGGACTAAATGCTAATATGTTAACAAAATTGATGAAATATCAGAAGTCAATGGAATAACATCAATAAATATTTGCCTATTTGCCTCCATTATGAAACAGCTTTCCCTTATGCCTAAAAATTTTAAATGCTTATGAACTTGCACACTTTAGCCCTTCAAATTGAACACATTTTTCTTATTCAGTTTAGTACCATGATTTAGGCTTCCCTGGTGGCTCAGATGGTAAAGAATCTGTCTGCGATACAAGAGACTCAGTTTTGATCCTTGGGTCAGGAAGATTCCCTGGAGAATGGCTACCCATTCCAATATTCTTGCTTGGAGAGTCCCATGGACAGAGGAGTGTGGTAGGCTACAGTTCATGGGGTTGCAAAGAGTCAGACATGACTGAGAGACTAATCCTTTCACTTCTACCATTATATAGACATTCTCTAAATATTTAGAAGAAACTTTGGATGTTTCAAATCATAAATAGCTTATAGACCTATTTTATGTATATTTATCATATTTTAAAGAACAATCCCACTTACTTAAACTATTTTTTTAATTGGCATTTTAAGTTGTTTGTGGTAGTGTGTCATCCCTATACAATTTTTCTGAGTCCTTCCACTCCAGGAAAGAATTGAATGTTCTCTCATTGAGGTACCTGTTTAGTACAGTACAGTATTTTTATTTTAATTTTGATTTTATTATTCTTTTTTTTTTTTTTTTTATAGAATGGACTTTTGGCTTCAGAGGGAGAAGGAGAGGGTGGGAAGATCTGGGAGAATGGCAACAAAACATGTATACAATCATATGGGAGATGAAGCGCCAGTCTATGTTCAATACAGGATACAGGATGCTGGGGGCCAGTGTACGGGATGAACCGGGGACATGGGCGGGGAAGGGAGGTGGGAGGGGGCTTTAGAATGGGGAGATCGTGTACACCTGTGGCTGATTCATGTCAATGTATGGCAGAACCAATACAGTACTGTAAAATAGAATAAAGCATTAAAAAAAAAAAGAGGAAAAAAAATCAGAAACCTCCACTGAAATAAAATTCCTTCACGGCTTTAAGTTTTCATGCTAAGTGATTTGATTTTCCCACAGTGTTCACTTTTGTGTCAAAAAGTAACTTTTTGATAGCTCCTCTGAAAAGCAAATGGCTATTAGGATTGCCCCAAATCATTCCATAGATCAGTGTGTCTTGGTTAAACTTTCATGTGTAAATTAAATCCCTGTATAATCTTGTTTTTAAATATTCCTCTTGGAGGTGTACCTCAGAGAAGGATCACACATACAACCCTGTGTTATTTTTAACTTCCTGTCAGTGGAGACAAATCCAGAAAGAGAAACCTTAGTTTTTGCTATGACTTTGATTTTGCTAGATTTCAGAGTTTCTCATTTTTCTCAGGGATAGAAAAGACAGAGAGAAGTGAAAGTCTGTAAGTTGACGAATCCTTTGCCATTTCCCATTTTTTCACCTGAGAGTGATTAGCCGTATCTGTACAGAAACATCTTACTTATTCGTGAGCATGTTCAGGATAGTTTTATGGTGTAGAATGCTTCTTTGTTTCAGTAATAGAAATAGCAGATGGAAAATGGGATTGAAGGTATGTGTATGAAACTGAAAAGAAACCAATGGAGTAATCAGTTTTATCGTTTACTAAATCATTCTCCTGGAAAAAAAAAAAAAATATATATATATATACACACACAGTGATTCAAATGGATTTATCTTATTCCAAATGATATACAAATTAACTTTCACACTTTGTTTCTTCCACATCTAACTAGGTATGTTGCTACAATTTAGAGAATTACAGATGATATGGTTTCTCTACTTTAGTGTGAAATTACAGAATTAAAAAATAATCAACATGAAGATATATAGCCGAATGTGTCAACATAGTAACCAAATTAAGAGGAATAATATAGCCAGGCTATAAGCAAACTTTGTAACCTATGTTGTGACTTAGAAATGGTTAAAATGTTAACTGAGCCTGCTTACCTGCTACTGGCTACTTCATTTTGGGAAATGTTTTAATCTTTAGAATATCTTAGTCTTCTCATGTATAACATGGGGATTATAATTATACTTAGCTTTGTGATAAGCCTTAACTGTGTTAAAATGTAAAGTGGTTAAAACATTGCAGACTTGGGATAAATGCTGAATAAATATTTACTATGATTATTTTAATGTTGAATTATAAACATTTTTAAGCATATACAAAATAAAGTTGCCCTTATGACTAGCTTCTTTCTTTTTTGTAATGAATTTGAGCCTGCTTACCTGCTACTGGCTACTTCATTTTGGGAAATGTTTTAATCTTTAGAATATCTTAGTCTTCTCATGTATAACATGGGGATTATAATTATACTTAGCTTTGTGATAAGCCTTAACTGTGTTAAAATGTAAAGTGGTTAAAACATTGCAGACTTGGGATAAATGCTGAATAAATATTTACTATGATTATTTTAATGTTGAATTATAAACATTTTTAAGCATATACAAAATAAAGTTGCCCTTATGACTAGCTTCTTTCTTTTTTGTAATGAATTGTCATATAGTCGTTTCCTGGGTGCTGCTGCTGCTGCTGCTGTCACTTCAGTCATGTCCAACTGTGCGACCCCATAGACGGCAGCCCACCAGGCTCCGCCGTCCCTGGGATTCTCCAGGCAAGAACGCTGGAGTGGGTTGCCATTTCCTTCTCCAGTGCATGAAAGTGAAGTCACTCAGTCGTGTCCAACTCCTAGCGACCAGTAATACAAATGTTGCCAGTTTTAAAATGTGACTCGTGTATCTTAGGTTTTTTCTGAATGATATGTAAAGCATATCATTTTATCCCTATATGCCATCATATACATTTCTTAAAAATATGAAATATGGGCTTTAAAAGGACATAATCATGATGTCATTGCCCTATCTAGCAAAATGTAAATTTAGTGGTTGTAGCTAATACTCAGGTCAAAATTAAGTGTTTCAGTTTGCTTGAAAAATATATTTTCATAGTTATTTGTTTGATCAGAATCCAAATAAATTCCATGGATTGTATCTGTGGTCATGTCTCCTAGGCTATTTTTCCTTTCTCACTTTCTTTCTCTCTCTTTTAAAGGTCAGGTTTCTTGAGATGTAATTTATACTCAGGAAATTTTGCTTCATTTAGTGCTAGCGACGGAATGAAACACCAACACGTCCGAGTAGTTTGAATCTTTTTCTTTCTTCTTCTTCTTCTTTTGCTTCTTGCAGCTGCCTTATTTTATATCTTTTTCACAACAATTTACAGAGCAAGTTGCCAAACACTATGATTCAATGACTATACAGTGCGCAGGCGCGGGGTGAGATAACCTTTACCTTAACTTATTTACTGCAGCTAAGACTTTGTTTGGGGGAACTTCCTTATCAACTTAGAATCCTTTTTGACCCTGGGTCTGTTCCTTTTTGAAGGATCAGAGAAACATCCTTGTATGCAAGAAATGTTCTTTTCCACGGGGTCAAAGGATTCTTGGCTGAAGATCTCGTTTGCAAGAATATTCAGCCCTGACCAGGAGCCTTGTTTGCAGGAGTCTTCCCAGCCTCCCTTATACTTTGTTCCCTACAATTTAGTTGTGCATTCCTATGGATTTTGACAAATCTATCTGTATGAAAGTGAAAGTGAAGTCGCTCAGTCGTGTCCGACTCTTTGTGACCCCATGGACTGTAGCCTATCAGGCTCCTCTGTCCATGGGATCTTCCAGGCAAGAGTGCTGGTGTGGATTGCCATTTCCTTCTCCAGGGGACCTTCCCAACCCAGGAATTGATCCTGGGTCTCCCGCATTGCGGGCAGACGCTTTACTGTCTGAGCCACCAGGGAAGCCCTATAACCACCAGTATAATCAAGAAGGTCTGTCATGTTCCTTTTAATCTATTTCCTCCCTGTTATCAAAGTTCCTTGAAGCAAATGATATTTTTATCTATCCCTACAGTTTTTTTCTTTTCCAGAATATTCTATGAGTTGATCATGCAGTGTATAACCTTTTGAGTCTAGCTCCTTTCAGGTAGCATAGTTACTCTGCAATTGGTCATGTTGTTCCCTTTCTCAGTGCTAACTTGCTTCTTTGCAACTCTATGGACCCACCAAGCTTCTCTGTCAATGGGAGTCTCCAGGCAAGAGTACTGGAATGGGTTGTCACTTCCTTCTCTATCCCTTTATCAGTAGCTGTTCTTTTCTTATTGCTGAGCATTATTCCATCATATGGATGATAAGTGTTGCCACAGTTTATTTATCCAGTCACTAGTTGATAAGACATTTAGAATGTTTTGTCATTTGGATTATTTTGGGTGATCATGAATAAATCTTAATATAAACATTTGCAATAGGTTTTGTGTGTATATGTGTCTTTTCTTGGGGCTTCCCTAGTGGTTCAGTGATAAAGAATCTATCCACTTGCAGTGGAGGAGGCACAGGAGACACAGGTTCCATCCCTGGGTTGGGAAGATCCCCTGGAAGAGGGCATGGCAACCTACTCCAGTATTCTTGCCTGGGGAATCTCATGGACAGAGGAGCCTGGTGGGCTACAGTCCATAGGGTCGCAGAGTCAGACACAATTGAAGTGCCTTAGTACACATACACACATGTCTATTCTTTGCAGGAAACACCTAGGAGTATTTACCTAGGTTTGTTGGGTCACATGTAAATATATGTTTAACGTTATTCAGCATCACAAACTGTTTTCCAGAATGGCTGCACCATTTTGTATTTCCCAAAGCAATGTGTAAAAGTTCTGGTTGCTCTACATCTTAGTCGCAATTGTTATTTTCAGTATTTTATGTTATTATTTAACCATTCAAAAGGTATACAGAGATGCCTTAACAACAGCAACTGCTGAGGACCTTGAGAATCTTTAAATGTGCCCTTTATTCTGATCCTTCTTTTAGTCAAGACTGGCCTCTCTCCCACATTCTTATTTTATTAATTTTATTGTTTGGTTGAAGAAACTGAAAACCTTTTTTTCTTCATTTTGTTATTTAATTTGATCCTCACTACTTCATCTTTCTTATAAGCAGAAAAGCAGCTTATAAAACCCGATTAGGTTTCAAATTTTTTTTTTTATGAAATGCTTCATAGGCCATTTGTTTCATATTGTATCACTTCTGGAGGTATATAATATATGATTGACAACATATAATTGGTTCAGATGCTGCCTGTGTTACCCTTCATCTAAAATTTCCCATCACTGTTCATCTAATAGTTTTATTCATTTACCTTTTCCTAAATCAGTTATTTTGTTAGGTCTTACAAAATAGTTATGTATGCTAATGTTCTCCTTTGTCTGTATTTATCAGTTGTTTTTCTTCTTTAAATGAAGATTTTTCCTCACTAGGGCTACCCAGGTACCCTAGAGTTTATATAAAAAAGCTGGAATTGATAACTTTTAGAGGAAGGAGTTTCCTTGAAATTTCTAATGATAATTAATGGGTGGTGGTAGTGGTGGGAGTGTATTTTTTTCCTCTTTTCTGTAACCTTTATTGCATGTCATTATGAATCCATGAGTTTTTTATACATAATGTGTTTCAGTTAATGTCAGTGATTCTTGCTTATTTCAAATTCAGGTCATATTAATATAATAAAAAAGAAAAGTGTAAAAGTACATAGAGTTTTATATATATTTGCATCTGGTTTTTGGACTTTTTTTATGGTTATTTGGTCTGTATATGTAATGCATGTACTGGTCTCACCTTCATGAAATTGTCTAGCTCCAGAAGAAGAAAGCCAATCTGGTAGTATTTCATGGGGATCAATATAAATTAGGAAGAATTGACATTGTTATAATACTGGATATTTCTATCCAAGAATAGATCATTGCTTTCTGTTCTTTCAAGTTTGTTTTTTGATCTTTAAGGAGTGTTTAAATATTTTTCTTATGTAAAATGTTCACATTTCCAAGTAGTTTGTCTTTTTTATTGCTGTGTAAGTCATGACTTTTATTCCATGAGATTTTAAAAGGGTTTATCTTTTAAGAGTATTTTTGTTTGTATGTATGAAGCCTAAAGGATGAGGTCATCAAGATTTTGCATTCATTATGTCAGCAAGTCTGGAAGATCCAGCAGTGGCCACACTGGAAAAGGTCAATCCTCATCCCAATTCCCTAAAAGTGTTGTACCAAAGAATGTGCTAACCATTGGAGAGTTGCACTCCACTCCCATGCTAGTAAGGTCATGCTTAAAATCTTGCTTGCAGGGCTTCAGCATTATGTGAACCAAGAACTTCCATATGTCCAAGCTGGATTTAGAAAAGGAAGCAGAACTAAATGTCAAGTTGCCAACATTTGCTGGATTATAAAGAAAGTGAGGGAATTTCAGAAAAAATCATTTATCTTTGTTTTGTCAACTTCGCTAAATAGTCTTTGATTATGTGAATCATAGAGATGGAATACCAGACTATCTACCTGTCTCCTGAGAAACCCATATGTGGGTCAAGAAGCAGCAGTTAGAACACTGTATGAAACAACTAATTGATTCAAGATCAAGAAAGGAGCATGACAGGGCTGTCAGCCATTACCCTGTTTGTTTAATCTATATTCTGAGTATACCATGAGAAATGCCAGGCTGGATGAGTTACAAGCTGGAATCAAGATAGGCAGGAGAAACATCAACAACCTCAAATATGTGGATGATATTACTCTAGTGGCAGAAAGTGAAGAGGAACTAAAGAGCCACTTGATGAGGGTGAAGGAGGAGAGTGAAAGAGCCGACTTAAGGGTAAAAAATATTAAAAGAAAAATTAAGATCATGTCATCCAGCCCCATTACTGCATGCCGAGACAGTGGAAGTAGTGATAGCTTTCCTCTTCTTGGGCTCTAAAATCACTGTAGATAGTGACTGCAGCCATAAAATCAGAAGACAGTCGCTTCTTGGCAGGAAAGTGATGACAAACCTAGACAGTGTGTTGAAAAACAGAGATTATTCTGTCAACAAAGTAAAGTCAAGGCTATGGTCTTCCCAGTGGCCTCATAACGTTGTGAGAGCTGGACCGTAAAGAAGACAGAATGCCAGAGAATTAAAACATTTAAACTCTAGTGCTGAAGAAGACTCCTGAAAGTCCCTTGGACAGCGAGGAGATCAAACCAGTCAGTCTTAAGGGAGATCAACCCTGAATATTCACTGGAAGGACTGATGCTGAAGTTGAAGCTACAGTATTTTGGTCATCTAATGGAAAAAGAAGACTTACTAGAAAAGTTCCTGATGCTGGGAAAGATTGAGGGCAGAAAGAGAAGAGGGTGTCAGAGGATGAGATGGCTGGATGGCATCACCGATTCTATGTACATGAACTTGGGCAAACAATAGGATATGGTGAGGGACAGGGAAGCCTGGCATGCTGCAGTCCATGGAGCTGCAAAGAGTTGGACACAAATGGGCAACCAAGTGACAGCAACAACATTGAAGGCTATTATTTTCTATATGTTAATTCATACATTTTCTAATTTACTGGTATTTCTTATTTTGGGGGCTTCCTTTGTGGCTCAGATGGTAAGGAATCTGCCTGCAATGCAGGAGACCCAGGTTCAATCCCTGGGTCAGGAAGATCCCCTGTAGAAGGGAATGGCAACCCACTCTAGTATTCTTGGTTGGAAAATTCCATGGACAGAGGGCTACATTCCATGGGGTCGCAAAGAGTCATACACCGCGGAGCGACTAACAGTTTCACACTTTTCTTATTCTCTGCAGTAGTTTTTTTTTTATTACTTGGTCTTCAAGATGCTTATTTGTAGTGTGACAGAATCCTGCCTCTTTTCTAATTCCCAGGCCTCTGTTTCCTTTGTCTTAACTGAGTCAGGTTACACTACCAAGGCAACGTTAAGTAAACAGGGATGGCAATAGTGGACATACATTTCTTATTCCTGAGTTTATTGTCAATATTTCTGGCCTTTCCCCATTAAGTAAGAGTCACCTTTTATTGTTACAAGACTATAATATATAAAGAATGGGAACATGGAACTGGTTTCAATATGTGGTACTCTTTCTCAGAGCTGGCCAGCAGATACAGATGGCATTTTGGTGAGAAAATGTGTCAGGGATGTGATTTTTTCCTTTTCAGTTCCTGGTGCAGCAGCGAATGCTCATGCACAGTTTGGCTGATCCCTAACTTCGTTTGCACTCTGCTTGCTGTGGCTGCCCCTCAACCCACCCATCCTCTGTTTTGTAGGGGCAACAGGTCCAGACTTGCTGGAGTCAGTCCTCATTTTACCCTCCTCTCAGCCTACGTTCTGGTTTTCTTCCCCTCAAAGAGACTCAGGAAATAGATTATATAAATGCATTTGTGACTAAAACTGTTTAAAAAACAAACCCCTGGTTTTTAGAGGAATACAAATCCCTGGAGGGAGATGGAACTCCTGAAGTGGTTGCTGGCCCACTGGGCCATCTGGCACCCCCACTTTCTCTCTTGCTGTTGGTGTGGGTGCTGAGGGCATTGTTGGTCTCTGCATACCCCTGGCCGTCTGCTTCTCTGCTGTGTAGTAAATCTTCAGATATTACCAAACTGTCAAGAGTGTAGCATTCTTTGATTATTTTCTGTCAAGAGTGTCATCTCCTAAAACCAAGGCCTCCCTTCTTATTTATTATTGTCAGTGCTGTCAGCCTTGTGGTCAGATGTGTTCTATTTTGGAGTCTGACCCCCTGCTTCTTCAGCCTCTGGCGACACAGAAGTGTTTTATCTCTTGTTTTCAATGTTTATAGTTTTTATTTTTCTTATAGCCTTTCTCTTTTTAGTTTAGAGTTTTTAGCTTTCTTCCCAGTGCTTTTATTTTTTGTTGTTATTTTGGTTTCTAATTTAAATGTGAAAGTTCCCTTGGATAAACCTTTACTATCTTCTTCATCACCTTTTATAATTTCACTTATTACCTCTAAATTCTCATAAGAGTAGATCTTTAGTTTTGGGTTGAGCTTTCTAGTTAAGTTATATTTGCATCTATTTCAGCAATTTTGTACTTCTTTGTGTCAGAAAATCAATTTTGAGTTCTTGTTATTCTCAATTATCTTGCGGCTAAATGAAATCATTAAAGTTGATAATCCTTTCTAGCAATCGATAAAAATATAGCCTCTTAAAGAATCGGAAAAATGGTTCCATATAGATATGTGGATTTTATGCAGTAATTATACAAAAAAATATACTGAGAAAAACTCATATAATTACCTTGAAAGGAAAAGAGATGGTAAACAGCATCCATAAAGAAGTATTTAGAGTTTTGTGTCCTATGAAACTCTGATTGAACATGCCTTGAAGGCTTTTGCAGAGTTAAGATTGAGACACGGAATACTGGGAAACAGTACTGGTACTTGCCAGCAAATTTGGAAAACTCAGCACTGGCCACAGGACTGGAAAAGGTCAGTTTTTATTCCAATTCCAAAGAAAGGCAATGCCAAAGAATGCTCAAACTACCGCACAATTGCACTCATTTCACATGCTAGAAAAGTAATGCTCAGAATTCTCCCAGTCAGACTTCAGCAATACGTGAACCATGAACTCCCTGATGTTCAAGCTGGTTTTAGAAAAGGCAGAGGAACCAGAGATCCAATTGCCAACATCCGCTGGATCATGGAAAAAGCAAGGGAGTTCCAGAAAAACATCTATTTCTGCTTTATTGACTATGCCAAAGCCTTTGACTGTGTGGATCACAAACTGTGGAAAATTCTGAAAGAGATGGGAATATCAGACCACCTGACCTGCCTCTTGAGAAACCTATATGCAGGTCAGGAAGCAACAGTTAGAACTGGACATGGAACAACAAACTTGTTCCAAGTAGGAAAAGGAGTACCTCAAGGATGTATATTGTCACCTTGCTTATTTAACTTATATGCAGAATACATCATGAGAAAAGCTGGACTGGAAGAAGCGCAAGCTGGAAATAAGATTGCTGGCAGAAATATCAATAACCTCAGATACGCAGATGACACCACCCTTATGGCAGAAAGTGAAGAGGAGCTAAAAAGCCTCTTGTTGAAAGTGAAATAGGAGAGTGAAAAAGTTGGCTTAAAGCTCAAAATTCAGAAAACAAAGATCATGGCATCTGGTCTGATCAGTTCATGGGAAATAGATGGGGAAACAGTGGAAACAGTGCCAGACTTTATTTATTTTGGGGGGCTCCAGAATCACTGTAGATGGTGACTGCAGCCATGAAACTAAAAGATGCTTACTTCTTGGAAGGAAAGTTATAACCAACCTACATAGCATATTCAAAAGCAGAGACATTACTTTGCCAACTAAGGTCCATCTAGTCAAGGCTATGGTTTTTCCTGTGGTCATGTATGGATGTGAGAGTTGGACTGTGAAGAAGGCTGAGCGCCGAAGAATTGATGCTTTTGAACTGTGGTGTTGGAGAAGACTCTTGAGAGTCCCTTGGACTACAAGGAGATCCAACCAGTCCATTCTGAAGGAGATCAACCCTGGGATTTCTTTGGAAGGAATGATGCTAAAGCTGAAACTCCAGTACTTTGGCCACCTCATGCAAAGAGTTGACTCATTGGAAAAGACTCTGATGCTGGGAGGGATTGGGGGCAGGAGGAGAAGGGGATGACTGAGGATGAGATGGCTGGATGTCATCACTAACTCGATAGACGTGAGTCTGAGTGAACTCTGGGAGATGGTGATGGACAGGGAGGCCTGACGTGCTACGATTCATGGGGTCGCAAAGAGTCGGACACGACTGAGAGACTGAACTGAACTGAACATATGAGAAGAACAGAGGATAGCATATATTCAGATGGATATAAGACCTTTTAGCCTTTGATGATTTAGATAAATTAAGAAAGGGGTGATGAAAAGAGGAAACTAATATATTTTTCTCCATAGAGTTTTGGAGGGCTCGGTGGGCTGTGGATCAAAGAGCTCAGCAAAGTGATAGCACATAGTAGTAGCTCAATAAATATTAGCAATGAGTGTTACTAATAATCAGTGGGTTTGAAATATCCTTAGTTCTGTATTGTGCGCTGTGCTGCAATTTAAACTGTAGCCTGGGAGGAATCCCTCAAATTGAGGCATCTGAGCAGGATATATGCCTGAGTAGAAGCCCATTATACTTTCTTCCAAAGTAAGCCAAGGCCAATGCCTGCAGTAAGCCAAAACTACTCCCCAGAGATAGTTTTAGGTCTCTGGTGAGAACAGTACTTAGAACAGTGATGAGAAAGTCAGAGTTTTGAGTATTAGAGTAATGGCAACCCACTCCAGTATCCTTGCTTGGAAAATCTCATGGACAGAGGAGCCTTGTGGGCTGTAGTCCATGGGGTCTCAAAGAGTTGGGCACAACTGAGTGACTAACACTAACACACTATGTAATTTTAGCCTGGAAAATTATTTATCTTTTTTGTTTTAAATAAATAATTTTTTAGTTTTCCTCATCACAATATCCATTGGCTTATAAATTAGAAGTATGTGTTTTGTGTTCTAAATTTTATCCTTATGTGCTCAACACAATGATCTAAATTTCCTCCACCACTATCCTTTTTTTCCCCTATGGTAAACTTCACTAACTTCCATTGCTATTTAGAAGATAGGAAGCATGTTTTTGGTAAGAACTGTGTTTAAGGTATATCCTAGACTAAGGTTAGCCAAGAAAATGAAAAGTTAGGAACCTGACTCTGTTCTATAAAGAAAGAAGTGAAATACACACTAAATAATACTCTTGTGGATTAAGAAAACAATGATGTTCATCCCTAATCACAGTTGGTTTTCTGCAGCAATTTCCGTTTTTTTCCTCTGAGATACCAGTGTACTCCTCAGAGTATCAGAAAGAGTGGAAACTAAGCAAGATTATTGAAGGTTTAAATCAAATTAACAAAGATCACTATCTCACTGAGCTGCAGGTATCTTCTAACTTCTCTCTAGGAATTTGAAGACGGATCTTGGCAAGAACAGAAATGTGTTCAATCTTCAAATTTAATTAGAAAGCAAATCTTACAAGCTTATAACTTCCTCTTATAGGTACACACAATCAAAATAAGTATTTTCACTGTGGAGGACACTTGGCTTTCTGTAACCTCTGAGTACTTAACTCTTTACATCCTTCCCCCCACCCTTCTCTACCCCACTTCCCCCAGAGGTTACAAGTTTGATTGCAAAGGGATTAAAAAGAAAAAGGTTTCTTTAAATCCTAGCAAAACAGGTTTCATTTGTTACACCTGCTGTAACTGCTCCTTTAAGGAGACCTGTGAGCTTTTTTCCTCCTTAAGACTTTTTGAAAAATACACATTTAATCGTGCTATTGCTGTTGTTTAGTTTCTCAGTCATGTCTGACTCTTTGCAACTCCATGGACTGTAGGCCGCTAAGCTCCTCTATCCATGGGATTTCCCAGTCAAGAATACTGGAGTGGGTTGCCATTTCCTCCTCCAGGGGCTCTTCTTGTTAATCATGCTATGCTGGTCTATATTTTACAACCATATGTGTTTTTGTGGAAGTACTTTTTCTTGTTCCTAGGTTTTTTGTAGCTTTTCTGAGGGAACACAAAGATTCAGTTCAGTTCAGTTCATTCGCTCAGTCATGTCTGACTCTTCGCAACCCCATGAATCGCAGCACTCCAGGCCTCCCTGTCCATCACCAACTCCTGGAGTTCACTCAGACTCAGTGATGCCATCCAGCCATCTCATCCTCTGTCATCCCCTTCTCCTTCTGCCCCTAATCCCTCTCAGCATCAAAGTCTTTTCCAATGAGTCAACTCTTCGCATGAGGTGGCCCAAGTACTGTAGTTTCAGCTTCAGCATCATTCCTTCCAAAGAACACCCAGGAGTGATATCCTTCAGAATGGACTGATCGGATCTTCTTGCAGTCCAAGGGAGTCTCAAGAATCTTTTTTAACACCACAGTTCAAAAGCATCAATTCTTTGGAGCTCAGCTTTCTTCACAGTCCAACTCTCACATCCATACATGACCACTGGAAAAACCATAGCCTTGACTAGATGGACCTTAGTTGGCAAAGTAATGTCTCTGCTTTTTAATATACAAAGATTACTGTACTTTAGTCCATCAGGTACTGTCCTTATTCAAATATGATGAAAGCCCACTGCAGTTTAGTTTATTGAATTTCTTTTCCTATTCAGGACCATTTAATATTTTGTAACCAGTGGGGAGATGCTTAATATAATACATTGGTATGAACTTTGCATTTCAAGGGAATTATTAGATTGCAAAATATCCTTCATTAGTCTTGTCTAGGATTTTCTTAGTCTGAGATATTTTTATAAACATCATACTCCTATTTTGTTATTTAAATCCCCTACCCCCTAAAAAAGAAAAACATTACATTACTCTTTTAGGAGAAGACTTTCTCCTGTTGATAGAGGTTTGTTTGTCAGGATATGTGACCCTTTCACTTTTTTCTTGATACAGAAAAACTAGAGCTACAACAAACATTGTCTTGTAGTATTGGTAATTGGATTTTTAAAAATGTATCTGATGAGGGAGAAGTTGTATTTTATTTGAAAATTAAATGTAAAGTGAAATATTATCTAAACCTTTTTATATAAAAGTGACTTAATTTTTGGTCATTTCAGATTCAGCACCTCTTTCTGAGTAATCAGTTTCACCACTTTGTTTTGCTCTAAGCACAAGGACTGAATGTAGTGTGTTGTTTTTTCTCCTTCTTCCCTGTTCTCCTGTAGTGTATTTCTATTACTTTAGGAGACATGGGTCATATTTCTGTTGGTGTGTAAATTCAAAAGTTTACCATAAATGAATGCAATAACTAAGGCATTTATTGTTAAAAAGAAGCACACTATCATAAAATCCTACCACTAATGAATATGATCATTTGAATTTTTCCTGTATAATTTTAATTTGAATTACTTAAATTCTTGAACCTAGTATTCTGGTTTGTACCAGAACACTACCTGGAAATGTACTGGATCAAATTTATGTGAGAGAAGCTTGTCAATAGAATATATTTATAAATGTTATTTCGAGGAATTTTAACCATAGCTAAAAAGAACACCTTGAAAGGGCTGTTAGACAGAATGTTTCTGGTATTAATGTAGTTATCACCCCCAAGGACATGGGGTGACTGTGTATTAGGCACATTCATGAAGAAAGTACCTTCCAGGGGCAAAACAACAACTGTATCATAAGATTCCACTTTAATTATTTAAGCTTCACGTCATTGTTTTGCATTTATTTACATAACAGTCTTCCAGTGATATTTCTTATACATGTTTTTCTCTGCTATCCAGAAGTAGAACATTCTTATGAAACCTTTCGTAAGCTGAAACAGCATCAAACAAAGAGGCAAATACCTTAGAACAGAACTTGCTAACAGGATGCACAAAACAAATAGAGGTAAACCACAGATGTTCACAGGCACAGTTCAAGGCTTCATACTGAGTTGCAGAGGGTAGTTCCCAGGAAGGAGCTTGGCGGGACCATACTTGTTGCTTAAGGTGTTTCTGTAAGGGCTCACTGCAAACCATGTCTTGAATGTGCTAATTTTATTTTCACCTTTGTTTGTAAATGCAAAAATCCTTTTCAGACATCATTCTGTTAGCAAAAGCAGATACTAATGTACTGCTACTGCTAAGTCACTTCAGTCGTGTCCAACTCTGCACGACCCCATAGATGGCAGCCCACCAGACTCCCCCATCCCTGGGATTCTCAAGGCAAGGACACTGGAGTGGGTTGCCATTTCCTTCTCCAGTGCATGAAAGTGAAAAGTGAAAGTCAAGTCGCTCAGTCGTGTCCAACTCTTAGCAACCCCATGGACTGTGTAGCCCACCAGGCTCCTCCGTCCATGGGATTTTCCAGGCCAAGAGTACTGGAGTGGGGTGCCATTGCCTTCTCCGATACTAATGTAGATCTTTTATAAAAAGTGAGGTGGCAAAAAGTGAACTTTCAAAAAGTGGAAGAAACCTATGTTGATTCCTTTCCAGAAATATCCTAGAAGGAACTCTGCTGCTGACTGCTTATCAGTGGATCACATTTCCTTCTTATTTTATATTTGCCAGTCTTTTGGAGCTTAAAAGGCCAGCCGTTCTGAGGAGATATTAGTGTCCTGAGGGAGATTTTGAGAGATGCTGGTATTGCTTTAGGAAAATGAATCTGCATTTTATATATGGGTAAGCTATTCTACTCATACATAAAATAAGTAGATTTCTTGTAGCTCACACAGTAAAGAACCTGCCTGCAGTGCAGGAGACCTGTGTTCTATCCCTGGATTGGGAAGATCCTCTAGAGAAGGAAATGGTAATCTACTCCAGTATTCTTGCCTGAAGAACCCTGTGGACAGAGGAGCCTGGTGGGTTATAATCCGTGGGATCGAAAAAAGTCGGGCACTACTGAGTGACTAACACACACACAGCCTGTTCTAAGAGTATGTTCTTATAGAAATGATTTATTAGTTGTTTCTTTTGATGCTAACTTGTTTTCTTTTTACTTCCTTTTCATTTTTTACCCCAAAGGCGATCATTAGAGCTGGCTTTAATATGTTTCTTTCCTGGATTAGGAAAGTTAAACCATCTCTCTTTCTCCCACTCACTGTCATTTCCCTTTTCTGTTCTCTCTTGAAAGAATGTGAGGAAACAAGGTGCTTTTTACTGCAGTGCCAGACAAATAGTTGGTTTGTGTGTGGTGGCTCAGATGGTAAACAATCTGTCTGCAGTGCAAGAGAACCAGATTCAATCCTGGGGGGGGAAGATCCCTTGAAGAAGCACATGGCTACCCGCCCCACTATTCTTGCTTGGAGAATTCCGTGGACAGAGGAGCCTGGTGGGCTGCAGTCTGCAGGGTCAGAAAAATCAGACACAGCTGAGCAACTAACATGTGGGGGAATTCTCTTCTATGTTGTGAGAAAACTTTGATATTGGAGTAGTTTTATTTTTTAAAGTTTAATTTTCTGATCTTCTTCCACATTCAAAAGTGCCGTCTCTCTCTCTCTCTCTTTCTCTCTCTCTCTCTCACATACACACACACACACACACACACACACACAAACTGTTGCATTCATAAATCGAGAAAAAAAATTTTTAATGCAGAAAAGGAATTTATCAAGCGTTTGTACCTGTAATGGCCAAGGGTTGCATGGCTTTAGACTTGATTGAACCCTGGTCTATTTTTACCTCTTGGGTTTGCTTTCTTCTCTGTTACCTTCATTCTCAGGCTCTTTGTGGTAATTTCACCTGCTCACCTCTGGAAGCTCCAACAGAAAGAAAACATCTCTTCCAAAAGTTCCAACAATATCACAGCCAATCTCTGATTGTTGCTAAGCCACATGCTGTTTTTGAACCTATTGCTGTGGCGCCCAGCTGTCATGCTCTAATTGGCCAGGCTTGGTCACGTGCATGGTGGTGGCCTTAGCCTATTCTGAACTGTGATAATTGAAAGGGGAGTACCAGAATTCCCCAGGTGCAGTTTAACAGTGGAAGAAACAGCCATCTCCATTTCCATTGCTCTTGTTAGAATAACAATGTGCAACTTCTAGATTTTTAAATACATAGATGTCATTCAAGGCCTCAGATCTTTCATTTGAAGTTTCTTGGTGATTTGCCATCTCAGTTTGGAGCCAGGAGCTGGTCTGAGACATATAGGGAGCCAGTGATAACTCTCAAGATCCTGGGGGAATGTTTATATTTAATGACTGCAAGTTGGAGAAAGGAAGAGTAGATAACTACTGCTAGAATGTGTTATCTATTCTAAAGGGATGCAAAGCCTATGCTGGTGTAATGCTATGTTAATTTTTGTATGGATCCAAAGAAAAAGTTTATGAGTAATAAGAGGAAAAAGGAGAAAATCAGTAACTGTCTCATGACACTTGGTCTGAATCTGCATCTAACTCATTTTTCTATAGAAGTCAAGTCCTCCTGAACTTCCTTTCTGATTTGCAAGAGGAGTTGATGCCCAAAGGATCTTTTTTAAGGAGCCTCTCAGTGGTAAATTCAGTGATTTGTTCATCCCACCAAGTATTTATTTAGTACTTACATAGTAGCCTAAGAATATTAGGATATGGGGAAGCCAAATTGTGCATAGTTTGCTGTCCTTACAAGGGCATCTTAGGCAAAAGAGTAAACACAGGAAAAAATTGACAAGAAGGAACTATATTTTTAACTTTTCTGTAAAATTCTTGTGAGGGCTTCCTAGGTTGCCCAGTGGTTTAAAAAAAATCCACCTGCCAATGTAGGAGATATGAGTTTGATCCCTGGGTCAGGAAGATCTCTTAGAGCAGGAAATGACAACCAGCTCCAGTATTCTCATCTGTAAAATCCCATGGACAGAGGAGCCTAGCAGGGGTCATAGGGTCGGAAAGAGTTGGATGCAACTGAGCATGCTAAATTTTTATAGATATTCTAATTCCACCATAATTTCAGTCTGTTGGAACTCTCCCAAATTCTTTTTCTCCCTGACTCTACCTGGACATCACAGTTGAATTTCTTAGTTTGATATAGTCCCAGTTGTTTATTTTTGCTTGTGTTGCTCTGCTTTTGCTGTCATATATATAAAATCATTGCTAAGACCAATGTAGTAAAACTTTTCCTCTGTTTTTTTTCTAGGAGTTTTACAGTTTAAGATCTTATGTTTAAATCTTTAATCCATTTCTCTCTCTCTGCTTTTAATTTCTTCTTTATTGATCTGTGCCAGAACATTTCCTTAGGTTTTTTTTCCAGAATCTCCCTACTGATTCCTACCTCCTTACATTTGATACAGCAGCAGTTTAGAGCAGGAGTATAGCCAGAGTTTAGAAACAGGGGCTTACCATGTAGGCGGGGCTCAAGACCTTGCTCTGCAAGTCATTTTGTAACCTCAGGTAATGTAACTTATCTTGTCTCTCTCTCTTCATCAGCAAAATGAGGATAATGATAACATTTATTGATAGAGATGTTGTCCAGGATCAAATAAGTTAATGTTCATAACAAAGCAATTAAAAATAGCACCTGACATGCACTATGAACTATGCAAGTTGTGGTTATTTATTTATGATAATACTGAGGGTTTCAGGCCTTACATCCCTGTTTTCATCCTCTATACCGATGATTTCATCAACAACTCATCCACTCTCACTGCATTCTCTTCATTCTCAGAAATGATACATTAAAAGATTGTTCTCCTTGCTTCTTCCTGCCTCTGGCCTAGTTTTATATCTATCATTCTCTTTCTTCCACATCTTAAATCTATTCCTTGATGCAAAATCCATATCCTGAGCCTATAAACATACTAAAATTTCTCCCATTCTGAAAGCAATAAAAACATCATCCATATCATCATCACCATCCTTATCAGAAAATAATCAAATAAAAGGCATCTTCCTCTGAGAATTTCTCATATTCCTAGTCCTTTATTTTTCTTCTTCTTCACTCACATAGGTGTTTTTGAAAGGATTAATCTTCTTCCTTAATGCACTGCTGTTATATCTGACTGCATTTTGCTGATACTGAACAAGGAAGCCAAAAATTAGTTGTTTGTAACATTCAAAGATTTGCTGTCTGTCCTTGGTCCACTCCGACCCTCTTCTGGATTTCACACTGTAGCCAGTTTTGACTTTCCTGACTTAAGTTTTCAGATTCAGTCATCTCCCTCTCACCTGGTTCAGCTTCATGTCTGACTCTATCCTTGTCTCCTTTCTTAGGTCTTTCTCAAATTTCCTAAATATATGCTTCCCTCTACCTGACATTCTCACTCTTATCCTCACTTTATGGATGTTCCTGTAGTAATTTAGTCTATTCCATGATTTATATAGTGTTCACCAGATGTGCTCGTGACTCACAAATATCTCTTTCTAGCCCCAAATTTCTCCTGAACATTCAGACCTCTTTCCCACTAGTTCATAGATGGGAACACCCAATCAGTTCAGTTCAGTACAGTCGCTCAGTCGTGTCTGATTCTTTGTGACCCCATGAACACCCATAGGCATCCCAAATTCAGTTCAGTTCAATACAGTCACTCAGTCGTGTCTGACTCTTTGCGAACCCATGAATCACAGCATGCCAGGCCTCCCTGACCTTCACCAACTCCTGGAGTTCACTCAGATTCACGTCTATCGAGTCAGTGATGCCATCCAGCCATCTCATCCTCTGCCATCCCCTTCTCCTCCTGCCCCCAATCCCTCCCAGCATCAGAGTCTTTTCCAATGAGTCAACTCTTTGCATGAGGTGGCCAAAGTACTGGAGTTTCAGCTTTAGCATCATTCCTTCCAAAGAACACTCAGGACTGATCTCCTTCAGAATGGACTGGTTGGATCTGCTGGCAGTCCAAGGGACTCTCAAGAGTCCCCTCCAACACCATAGTTCAAAAGCATCAGTCCTTCAGTGCTCAGCTTTCTTCACAGTTCCAACTGTCACATCCATACATGACTATTGGAAAAACCATACCCTTGACTAGATGGACCTTTGTTGGCAAAGTAACGTCTCTGGTTTTCAACATGCTGTCTAGGTTGGTTATAACTTTTCTTCCAGTGAGTAAGCATCTTTTAATTTCATGGCTGCAGTCACCATTTGCAGTGATTTTGGAGCCCCCCAAAATAAAGTCTGACACTGTTTCCACTGTTTCCCCATCTATTTCCCAGGAAGTGATGGGACCGGATGCCATGATCTTTGTTTTCTGAATGCTGAGCTTTAAGCGAACTTTTTCACTCTCCTCTTTTACTTTCATCAAGAGGCTTTTTAGTTCCTCTTCACTTTCTGCCATAAGGGTAGTATCATCTGCATATCTGAGGTTATTGATATTTCTTCTGGCAATCTTGATTCCAGGTTATGCTTCTTCCAGCCCAGCGTTTCTCATGATGTATTCTGCATAGAAGTTAAATAAGCAGGGTGACAGTTTACAGCCTTGACATACTCCTTTTCCTATTTGGAACCAGTCCATCGTTCCATGTCCAGTTCTAACTTGT
>SJYC01021925.1:0-10631 GCA_006408675.1 Madoqua kirkii | reverse complement strand
TTACCAAAAGATTTTCTGGGACCTATTAATCTTAGGAAATTTAATGTGATTTTATTTGTAATAATGTTTTAGACATCATAGCTTCATGGAATTATATCTTTGAACTGTATACCCTCCTCCAGCATTCTTAAATAAATTTTTAAAATATATTAATTGTCAGAAATGGTGGAAATAGAAACTGTGTATATATAGGACACTGAAAATCAATCTAGAGAAATCTGAGAGGTTTTAAGTAAGATATTTTAGAATTTTTGAAGTATTTTAGGCAGTGAATTTTTGTTTTACTCTGGGAAAATGTCCTTTGCCATTTTTCCTTTGACTTTTGATAAAGCATCCTTTTTAGAACCTGGCTGACTAGATGTTAAAGAGATGTTAATTGAATTCCTAACCATGTCTTGTGAGGAACAATTGAAGGATTTAAGAATGCTTTGGCCTGGACATAAGAAAACTTAAGGGAGTGAAGTAGGAAGACTGAGGAACGTGATCTGTTTCTCAGCATATCCCAAGAGTCATTAGTGTGACAGACAGATTAGACTGAATTTGTGTTACTTTCGAAATTTAGATGAAGATGGACATTCTGACTGGTGTGAGGTGATAACCACATCGTAGGTTTGATTTGCATTTCTCTAGGAGAAGGAAATGGCAACCCACTCTGGTACTCTTGTCTGGAAAATCCCATGGACAGAGGAGCCTGGTAGGCTATAGTCCATCGGGTCGACTGTAGCAGCTTCACTCTCACTTTTCATTTGCATGCATTGGAGAAGGAAATGGCAACCCACTCCAGTATTCTTGCCTGGAGAGTCCTAGGGATGGAGGAGACTGGTGGGCTGCTGTCTATGGGGTTGCACAGAGTTGGACATGACTGAAGCGATTTAGCAGCAGCAGCAGTAATTAGTGATGCTGAGCATCTTTTCATGTGTTTACTGGCCATCTGTATGTCTTCTTTGAAGAAGTGTCTGTTTAGGTCTTCTGCCCATATTTTGATTGGGCTGTTTGTTTTTCTGATATTGAGCAGTAAGAACTGCTTATATATTCTGGAGATTAATTCTTTGTCAGTTGTTTCATTTGCAGTTATTTTCCCCCATTCTGAGTGGTGTCTTTTAAAAATCTACAAATAACTGTTGGAGAGGATGTGGAGAAAGGGGAACCATCTTGTACTGTTGTTAGCTGTTAAATGCAAAAGCTTCTAAAGCCACAAAGTTGGGAGGAAATAGTTCAAGAGTATCTAGGTGAAGCTTGGCATTGATTAGTATAAATATTCATTACCTGATAAGTACCATATTATTTAACAGAGCAAAAGTGTTTGACACTGGACACTGAAAAGCAGGCTGCTAATAAAATGCAAATATTTCAGCTATGTTGTAGACACAAAATTCTTCCCCATGGCATGGGAACTCTCAAAGAGTAAATATTATGTATGATACAATTCTAATTAAAAATATACTGTATAGATAGACATAGTTATATGTAAAACAATGAAGGATAATGACCATGTAGAGTTTATTTCAGGAATTCAAGATTGATTTGATTTCATAAATGCCAATAATTCATCAAAATCAAATAGTATTTGAAATGGCAGTCATCCTATTAGCCATTTAATAAAAGCACCTATTTAAATTCAATGCCTATTCATGAGTAAAAAGGGAAAACAGTAGTTGCATAATAAAGAGGATCAACTAAACATCTGTATCAAATATAAAGGCAGGACAGTTTTTCCTTGGAAGTGGGAGAAAGTGAAGCCCATTATCACTCACTTTACTTACCACTGACCGAAGATTCTGCCCACGATATTGAGACATGAAAAATACAAAAGTTATAAGAATTCAAAGCAAATAATGAAAACGGATAGCAGTTTTCTTAAAATTAAAAAACATGGCCAAGCTAATAACTAATTATTAAAGAAAATTAAGGTTGCTGGATATTAGACCAACATATTAATAACAGCAGCACTCTCTGTACCTGAAACAAATAACTGAAGACTATTAATAAATGTAGTAAACATTTTATAAGATTGAAGGCAGTGAGGTATTAGTCTGTTAGTCTGTTAGTCTTCACTAATACCTCACTGCCTTCCCTACTAAAGATGTAAAATAAAGTTCCATTACTGGAAAAGCAAATTTTGACTACATGGGGCATTTTTACTTCTATAAGAACAAAAGAGCCAAGGAATGTTTCTATATATTATAAATGAGAGACATTACATAGTATGGAAAAGTGCTTGAGTAAATGATGCTGGGACTCTTGGCTATTCTTATGGAAAAAAAAGATAATATAGATCCACAGCATATCAAAAATTGATGCAGATGGATCAAAGACAATGTGAAAAGTAAATTTTTTTTATTTAAAATTTTAAAATTATAGTTGACTTACAATATTATGTTAGTTAAAGGTGTACAGCATAGTGATTCAAATTTTTATGTATCATGCACCATAGAAAATTGCTAAAATAGTATCGACTACATTCCCTATGCTGTACAAAACATTCCTGTGGCTTATTTTATAACTGATAGTTTGTACCTGTTAGGCCCCTTTACCTATTTTGCTTATCCCTCTACCTCTGTCCCATTTGGAAACTAGTGATACGTTCTTTGTAAGCCTGTTTCCATTTTGTTATATTTATTTGTTTGGTTTGTTTTTTATATACCTGAAGTAATTAATTTGGCTGCACAAGTCTTAACTGCAACATTCTGGATCTTAGATCTTTGCAATGGCATGCAGGCTCTTTAGTTATATAAACTCTTGGTTTGGCAAAGTGTGTTAGTTGCTCAGTCCTTTCTGACTCTTTGGGACCCCATGGACCGTAGCCCACCAGGACCCTCTGTCCATGGGATTTTCCAGACAAGAGTACTGGAGTCGGGTGCTATTTCCTACTCCAGGGGATCTTCCTGACCCAGTGATCAAACCCGGGTCTCCTGGCTCCTGCATTGCAAGGAGATTCTTTACCACTTGAACCACCAGAGAAACTGGTTGTGGCATGTGTGATCTTATCCCCTGTTGTTGTTCAGTCGCTGAGTCCTGTCCCACTCTTTGTAACCCCATGTACTGCAGCACGCCAGGCTTCTCTGATCTTCACTATCTCCCAGAGTTTGCTCAGATTCATGTCCATTGAGTCGGTGATGCTACCTAAGCACCTCATTCTCTGCTGCCCCCTTCTCCTTCTGCCTTCAGTCTTTCTTATCTTCAGGGTCTTTCCCACTGATTGACTGTTTGCATCAGGTGCCCAAAGTATTGGAGCATCAGCTTCATCATCAGTTCTTCCCGTGAATATTCAGGGTTGATTTCCTTTAGGATTGACTGATTTGATCTCCTTGCAGTTCAAGGGCCTCTCAAGAGTTTTCTCCAACACCACAATTCAAAAGCCTCAGTTCTTTGGCTCTCAGCCTTCTTTATGGTTCAACTCTCACATCTGTATGTGACTACTGGAAAAACCATAGTTTATTCAGGTGACTTTGCAGACTTTGTCGGCAAAGTGATGTCTGCTAATACTGTCTAGATTTGTCATAACTTTCCTTCAGAGAAGCAAGCATTTTTTAATTTGATGGCTACAGGAAGATGGAGCCTAGGATGCTAAAATCTGACACTGTTTCCAGTTTTTCCTCTTCTATTTGCCATGGAGTAATGGGATTGGTGGCACTGATCTTAGTGTTCTGCCAGCTTTTTCTCTCTCCTCTTTCAGCTTCAACAAGAGACTGTAGATCCTCTTCACTTTCTGCCATAGAGTGGTATCATATGCATCTCTGAAGTTGTTATTTCTCCTGACATCTTGATTCCAGCTAGTATTCAGCTAGCCTGGCATTTTGCATGTACTCTACATGTATGTTAAATAAGCAGGGTGACAATATACTGTCTTGTCGTACTGCAGTCCAAATTTTGAACCAGAACATTGTTCCATGTCTGGTTCTGACTCTTACTTCTTGACCTGCATACAGGTTTCTCTAGAAGCTGGTAAGGTGATTTGGTTTCTTTAAGAATTTTTACAATTAAAAAAAAATTATCCACATAGTCAAAAGCTTCAGTTTAGCTATTGAAGCAGAAGTAGATGTTTTTTTTCTAGGACTCCCTTGCTTCCTCCATGATCCTACAAATGTTGGCAATTTGATCTCTGGTTCCTCTGCCTCTTAAAACCCAGCTATCCATCTGTAAGTTCTCTGTTCCCATAGTGCTAGAACCTAGCTTAGAAGATTTTGAGCACAATCTTGCTGGCATGTGAAATGAGCACAGTTGTATGGCAGTTTGAATATTCTTGAGCATTGCCCTTCTTTGGGATTGAAATGAAACCTGACATTTTCCAGTCTTGTGTCCACTGCTGAGTTTTCAAAATTTGCTGACACATTGAGTGCAGCACTGTAACTGCATCATCTCCGATGATTTTAAATAGCTCAACTGGAATTCCATCACTTCCACTGGTTTTGTTCATAGTAACACTTCCTAAAGCCGCTTTGACTTCACACTCCTGGGATATCTGGCTCCAGGTGAGTGACCACACTGTTGTAGTTCATTAAGACCTTTACATACAGTTCTTCTGTGTATTCTTGCCACTTCTTCTTAATCTCTTCTGTTTCTGTTTGGTCCTTACTGCTTCTATCTTTTATCATGCCCAGGCTTCCATGAAATATTCCCCCAATCTCTTTATTTTTTTTTTGAAGAGATCTTTAGTCTTACCCATTCTGTTGTCTTTCTCTGTTTATCTGCATTGTTCATTAAAGAAGACCTTCTTATCTCCCTTTGCTATTCTCTGGAACTCTGCATTCAATAGCATATATCTTTCTTTTTGCTTCTTCTTCTTTCCTCATATATTTGTAAGGCCTCCTCAGACAACCACTTCACCTTCTTGCATTGCCTTTCTTTGGGATTTTTTTGATCATTGCCTTCTCTACAGTGTTACAAATTTCCATCCATAGCTCCTTAGTCACTTTGTCTACCAGATCTAATCCACTGAATCTATTCTTCACCTCCACCGTATAAATAATATGGATTTGATTTAGGTCATATCTGAATGGCCTAGTGGCTTTCCCTTCTTTCCGCACTTTAAGCCTGAAATTTGCAATAAGGAGCTCATGATCTGAGCCACAGTTAATCTGTTAAATGGACACTAATTCAGGTAACTGTATGCATCATAATGTTCATTGAAACATTTTTATTATTTATGAAAGCAAACATTGTAGAGAAAACTTAGAAGATAGACTTCAAATCCCAAATTAGGGAAGAAGTTACTATACAAGATAAACATAGATTATAGAAAGAGAAAATGATGTATTCAACTATTTTAAAATTTAAAACTTTGGAATGACAAAAATTTTAATTTAAGAACTAAGTGGGAGATTTCCCTGTTGGTCCAGTGGTTGAGAGTCCTCCTTCCAGTGCAGGAGATGTGGATTTGATCCCTGGTTAGGGAACTGAGATTTCACGTGGTTTTAGGCAACTAAGGCTGCACACCACAGCTACTGAGTTTGTGCTCTCTGGATTCTGTGTGATAGAGATAGACATTTAAAAAATAAATAAATAAAAACATAACTCACAATATCTTGTTACTCATATTAAGAATTCCAAATAACCATGCATGGAAGCAATGAGTGCTTTAAGAATCATCCTTTAGGAAAAGTGAACCCTTGTACACTCTTGTTGGGAAGGTAAATTGGTGTAGCCACTATGGAGAACAGTATGGATGTTCCTTAAAAAGTAAAAATAGAGTTACTATATAATCCTGCAATCTGATTCCTGATATATATATGGAGAAAACTATAATGCAAAAAGATACATTCACCTTTATGTTTATAGTATCACTATTTATAATAGCCAAGACACAGAAGCAGCCTAAATGTCCACTGAAGGATGCATGGGTAAAGAAGATGTGGTGTGTGTGTGTTTTACTCAGCCATGAAAAAGGATAAAATAATGCCATGTGCAATAACATTGATGGACCTAGAGATTTTCATATTAAGTGAAGACAGAAAGACAAATACCATATGTTATGACTTATATGTAGACTCTAAAAGAATTATACAAAAAACTTATTTACAAAACATAAATAGACTCACAGACATAGAAAATAAATTTATGAATAACAGGGGTGGGGGAGGGAGAGATAAGTTAGGAGTTTGGGATTAACATATACACACTACTGTATATAAAATAGGTAACCAACAAGAACATATTGTGAAGCACAGTGAACTATATTCAATATTTTCTTATAACCTATAATGAAAAATGGGCTTCCCTGGTGGCTCAGTGATAAAGAACATACCTGCCAATGCAGAAGAGACAGATTTAATCCCTGGGTCTGGAAGATCCCTTAGAGAAGGAAATGATAACCCACTCCAGTATTCTTGCCTGGGAAATCTCATGGGCAGAGGAGCCTAGAGCGAAGCTGTCTGTAGGGTCACATAGTATCAGATATGACTTATTGACTGCAAATAAGTATGGTGATAATGAAAAATAATCTGGAAAAGAGTATTTATTTACATGTACATGCTGTCTGAGGCCTCAGGAAAGCCTATATATAAATAAAATATAAATTGAATCACTTTGTTGTACACCTGAAACTAAGTAAATTAACTATACTTCAATTAAAAAATGGGCTAAGCTTTTGAACAGACAACTTTCTAAGGAAGAAATTCCGATATATATTAAACTAACTGATAATCTGGGCAATGCAAATTGCAGATTAGTATAAACTAATACAACTGTACTGTAGGTGGAATGTTAATGAACATATGTGGGAACTCTAATTACCATAAATTATTGGTAGCAATATGGATTGGAACAGCTGAGTTTGAGAATAATTTTTCAGTAAAGATGTGCTTTATACATGTTTAATACCTGTGATGCTAAAATTCAATTCCTAGTTATATACCCTGGAGACAAGAGCCATATAGGCAGTTTATTGCAACACCATTTTTTTTTAAACACCATTTTTATAGTGAAAATTAACCATGTTCTCATTTGGAGAAAGAAGAGGCTTACCCAGTGGGGATTACTACTGTTTAAGATGCAGTAAGGTAGACCAAATTTAGCTCCTGTGTTAAATTATGTGTAACAGCAGTTTACAAGACAATAGCAGTTAGACATCGATGTACAGTGATCGTTGAGAGGTGGGCAGTAAAAGAGATGAGCCATAATATTGCCCATAATTCTACATTGGCAGAGATTTCAGGGCACAGTGGAGACACATGATTGTCATCATACACTGGTGGACCTGCTGAGTTGAGGAAACCAGGCTGTGGTTATGGGCAAACTGAGGTACCTAGCATGTGCAGGATAGAATGCTGGAGAGGAGAGTGTAGGACAGAGAGAGAATTCTGGAGTTCTTCAGAGAGTTCCCCACTTGTAATCAGCTGAGTGCTGATGAGTGTACACATGTGAGGAAAAGATCCGAGGCTGATAAAGAATAACTAAAAGAATTAGAAGGAAGTGTGTTTGATACTCACACACATTCAGTGATAATACCAGTTTACACTAGCAAGTATAAAAATGGAAAAATCTCATGAATTATGAGATACTGCTTTCAGGACTCAGGAGGGATTTACCTCAGTATTAAGGACTAATTAACTCTAGATTTGTCAACATTTTGATATTGCCTAGTGAATTTTGAGAGCACTAACCAGCACCCAACAACGTAGAATTCACAATGTCTGGAATCTCATCACAAATTACACAGTGAAGAAAGAAGTAGAAAGCATGAACCATAATTAGAACAAAGAAAACAATCGATCAACTCTGTATTTCAGATGCTAGAATAGATAGAGATACCAAAAAATTAGAAAGATGCAAACAAACGTCTAGAAATAAGAACTATAATGAATGAGATGAAAAAATAACATAGAATAGTAATAATGGTCAATTAGAGATGATATAAAAAGAAAGATTAATGAACTTTAGAACACAGCAATAGACATTTTTCTAATGACAAAGCATGATAGAGATGACAGGAACAGATGACAAAGCACAGGCAGAGAAAAGAAAGAAATATTATATGCAGTGTAACAAAGATAAACATGACAGCATATTTCCCATATGAAACACTAAAACAGAAGACAGAACAATACTGTCTTTCAAGTGATAAAGGAAAAAAAAAAGAACCTAGACTTCTATACCCAGCCAAAATATAGTTTAAAAGAAGGGCAAAAGAAAGTTTTTTTTCAGACATACTAAAGCTGAAAGATTCTTGTTGAGCTATTTCAAATCCTATGAGATGATGCTGAGAAAGTGCTGCTCTCAATATGTCAGCAAATTTGGAAAACTCAGCAGTGGCCACAGTACTGGAAAAAGTCCTTTTTCATTCCGATTCCAAAGAAAGACAATGCCAAAGAATGCTCAAACTACCGCACAATTGTACTCATCTCACAGGCTAGCAAAGTAATGCTCAAAATTCTCCAAGCGAGGCTTCAGCAATACCTGAACCGTGAATTTTGAGATGTTCAAGCTGGTTTTAGAAAAGGCAGAGGAACCAAGGATCAAATTGCCAACATCTGCTAGATCATCAAAAAAGTAAGAGAGTTCCAGAAAAAACATATATTTCTGCCAAAGCTTTTGATGGTGTATATCACAGTAAACTGTGGAAAATTCTGAAAGAGATGGGAATACCAGATCACCTGACCTACCTCTTGAGAAGCCTATATGCAGGTCAGGAAGCAACAGTTAGAACTGGACATGGAACAATAGACTGGTTCCAAATAGGAAAAGGGGTACGTCAAGGCTGTGTATTGTCACCCTGCCTATTTAACTTGTATGCAGAGTACATCATGAGACATGCTGGGCTTGAAGAAGCACAAGCTGCAATCAAGATTGCTGGGAGAAATATCAATAACCTCAGATATGTAGATGACACCACCCTTATGGCAGAAAGTGAAGAGGAATTAAAGAGACTCTTGATGAAAGTGAAAGTAGAGAATGAAAAAGTTGGTTTAAGGCTCAACATTTAGAAAACGAATATCATGGCATCTGGTCCCATCAGCTCAGTTCAGTTTAGTTACTCAGTCATGTGCAACTCTGAGACCCCATGAACTGCAGCACGCCAGGTCTCCCTGTCAATCACCAGCTCCCGGAGTCCACCCAAACCAATGTCCATGCAATCCAACCATCTCATTCTCTGTCATCCCCTTTGCCTCCTGCCCTCAATCTTTCCCAGCATCAGGGTCTTTTCCAATGAGTCAGCTCTTTGCAACAGGTGGCCAAAAGACTGGAGTTTCAGTTTCAACATTAGTCCTTCCAGTGAACACCCGGGACTGATCTCCTTTAGGATGGACTGGTTGGAGCTCCTTGCAGTCCAAAGGACTCTCAAGAGTCTTCCCCAACACCACAGTTCAAAAGCATCAATTCTTTGGTGCTTAGCTTTATTTATAGTCCAACTCTCACATCCGGTCCCATTACTTTATGGCAAATAGATGGGGAAACAATGGAAACAATGACAGACTTTATTTTCTTGGACTCCAAAATCACTGCAGATGGTGATTGCAGCCATGAAATTAAAAGACACTAGCTCCTTGGAAGAAATGCTATGACCAACCTAGACAGCATATTAAAAAGTAGAGATGTATGGCATAACCAATACAGTATTGTAAAGTAAAATAAAGTTTAAAAAAAAAAAGTAGAGACATTACTTTGCCAACAATGGTTCATCTACTGTAGGCTATGATTTTCAGTAGTCATGTATGGATGTGAGAGTTGGACTATAAAGAAAGGTGAGCACCGAAGAATTGATGCTTTTGAACTGTGGTGTTGAAGACTCTTGAGAGTCTCCTGGACTGCAAGGAGATCCACCAATCCATCCTAAAGGAAATCAGTCCTGAATATACATTGCTAGGACTGATGTTGAAGCTGAAACTCCGGTACTTTGGCCTCCTGATGCCAAGAACTGACTCACTGGAAAGGATCCTGATGCTGGGAAAGGTTGAAGGCAGAAGTTTAAGAGATGAGATGGTTGGATGACATTATCGACTTGATGGACATTAATTTGAGTAAGCTCCAGGAGTTGGTGATGGACAGGGAAGCCTAGTGTGCTGCAGACCATGGGGTCGTAAAGAGTTGGACACAACTGAGCGAGTAAACTCAACTGACCTGAATTCAAGAACGAAGGATCTCATACCAAGAAGTTTCCAACAAGTAAACATACCTCTCTTTCATCTTTCCTAGAAAAGGGCTTTGCTGAGAGTTTTCTGTTAATTTGAGGGTTTTACAACATAAGCTACCCACCTGCTTTCAGGATCTTGCAATAAACCTTTCTCTGTTTCAAACTGACATTTTGGTATTGTTTGACCTCAGTGTGCATCAGGCACATGGACTTGTGTTTTGATAACCGATACATATCAGCTGAAGCAAGAGATTACTTTTGAAAAGGAGTGAGATAAGATAGGATGAAACTTTAGGTGTTTCAAAATAATTCTTTTTAAAAAATATCTTTTAAAAATTGGCACACTGCTGATAGTTGTTTTGAGGATGGGAACATAAATATGCTGCTGTTCTGTTCATGTTCATACTTTTTGTAGGCTGACTGTGTTCACAGTTAACAGTCATCAACAACCTGTGTGAGGATTTGTGTCTGGTGGGCTGTGGCCAGCAGCGTTTGGTGCTCAGGGAAGAAGGGAGAGGCTGCTGCTGCCTTTATACAGCTGGTCATCTAGGGAGGAGGGAGA
>SJYC01021924.1:0-41217 GCA_006408675.1 Madoqua kirkii | reverse complement strand
TTCATTGGAAGGACTGATGCCGAAGTCTCTCAGCCACCTGATGTGAAGAGCTGGCTCCTTGGGAAAGACCGTGATGCTGGGAAAAATTGAAGGCAGAAAGAGAGGGTACAACAGAGGATGAGATGATTAGATGGCATAACTGACTCGATGGACATGAGTCTGAGTAAGCTCTGGGAGTTAGTGATGGACAGGGAAGGCTGGTGTGCTGAGTTCATGAGTTTGCAAAGAGCTGGACACAACTAAGAAACTGAATTGAACTGAAAATGCAGAAAATAATGGCATTTTCACCCCCACAGCTATTGTACCAGCACCATGAGCTGAAGGAGAAAAACTAATGTGAAAGTAAATTTAAAATCAATGAAGCACTGCAGTGATACAGTGCATTTCCGTGACTGCAAATACATGTCCTCAAAGAGAAGAGGTGGATTTTCAGATTCTGTTTCAGATGACCAGAATGAAAGCCCAGGACCTGCCTGCTACAGTGAAGCTCGGCCAAAGCCCAGGGCCTGCCTGCTACAGTGAAGCTTGACCAAAGCCCAGGGCCTGCCTGCTACAGTGAAGCTCAACCAAAGCCCAGGGCCGCTTTCAAGGTGCCCTTGAACTCTTTGTTCCTCAGACAGTAGATCAAGGGGTTGATGATTGGGGTGAGGACAGTGTAAACAGCAGAGATGAGCTTGTTGGAGCTCCGGGAATCAATGGCCTGGGGCCGGACGTACATGAAAAGCAAGGCCGTGTAGAAGATGGTGACCACGCTGAGGTGAGACGCGCAGGTGGAGAAGGCTCTCCAGCGGCCCATGGCCGAGGGGATGCGCAGCACGGCCAGGGTGACGTGCCCGTAGGACAGCACAGTGGCCACGAGCGGGAGCACCAGGATGAGGAAGGCCAGGACGAAGTCGACCAGCTCTGCGGTCGAGTAGTCCATGCAGGCCAGTCTGAGGATGGGGGAGATGTCACAGAAGAAGTGGTTCAGGACGTTGGAGCCACAGAACGTGGCGCCGGAGATAAAGGAGACCTTGATCACGGAGACGCTGAAGCCACTCATGAAGGAGAAGGCCACCAGCTGGACACACAGCCCCGTGGTCATGATGGCTTGGTAGCGCAGGGGGTGGCAGATGGCCACGTAGCGGTCGTAGGCCATGGAGGCCAGGAGCACACACTCGGTGCACACCAGGGAGCTGAAGAAGTAGAGCTGGGTCATGCAGCCCACGAAGGAGATGCGCCTCCTCTGCAGGAGGAAGCCGTCCAGCATCTTGGGGATGATGTCACACACGTACCAGATCTCCAAGAAAGACATGGAGCCCAGAAAGTAGTACATGGGCCTGTGGAGGGAGGGGCTGCCCCAGACGGTGAGGATGATGGCCAGGTTCTCCACCAGCACGAAGAGGTAGGTGAGCAGGAAGAGGAGGAAGAGCAGGTACTGCAGCCGGGGAGCTGTGGGGAAGCCCACCAGGATGAAGGCGCTGACCTGCGTCACATTCTCCCCCCTCATCCTCCTGTGCAGGGCACCCAGGGCCACAGACAGCCTTCAGGCTGGATGAGGGCCAAGGGCAGCTGGGGAGAGAAAGCGGAGGTCAGTCTGGGGGTAGGTTTTGACCCAAGGAGTGGGTGCCTGGTTCCTCAGACAGCAGGGAAGCAGTAATACAGTATTTCCATGTTTTGAGTTAGAAAAGCCCTTCATACATTTAGAGGTAATGACAGAGGACTTCTAGGGAGAGTGGACATGCAAGGAGTGGTTGTTTAGGACTTAAGAGTGGAGACCCTTTGCACGGCCCACTGGGATGTGTGGCTGGGACCCAGGATGGGTGTATTGGCGCCGTCTTGGGCTCTGGGGCATGTTTCACAAGAGAACATGAGCCTGGATTCCTCGGCCACCACTAGCAGCCACTGCCTCCACCACCTGCATCAGGACCAACCATGACGAAAGTTTAGTGAACTTCCTTTGCCCCAAATTTTATGCATGGCAGCTGCCCTTCCAGCTCTGCTGTGCCCTGCCCTGGTGCACAAAGATGTACAGGGAAGGCGAGCTGGGTGTGACTGGGGTCATGCCCGCCTCTCCCAGAAGGAAGTGCTGTCAGGGCCTGAGAAGCTGCTGCAGGTGAGCGAGGGTCTCCAAGTCTCAGGTGGTGTGACCTGCCACTCCCACCCTCAACCCATGCCCCACCATGATCATACCCACACACTCATACGTGCATGCATCACACATACACTCACATTCTCACACCCATACATACACACCCCCAGATACACACTGACATGTTCATCCAGTACAGCTACACCCTCAGTCTCACACCCACACATACACACACACCAATACACACAGATACATTCATACAACACACCTCCACCCAGAGTCTCAAACCATACATGCACACAAGTATGCAGCCACACATTCATACAACACACCTAAACTCAGATTGTCACACCCATACATACACAGACACACACTGACTCATTCATACAATACACCTACACTCACAGTCTCACAGCCATGTACACACAGATACACACTGACTTGTGCATACAATGCATCTACAGTCTCACAGCCATATGTACACACACACAGATACACACTGACATTTTCATACAACACACCTACACTCACAGTCTCAAACCACACACATACACACAAATACGCAGTCACACATTCATACAACACACCTACATTCACAGTCTCATACATAAACACACACAGATACACACACATTCATACAACACACCTATACTCAGTCTGAAACCACACATACATACACAGATACACACTGACATATTCATAGAACATGCCTACAATCACAGTCTCACACCCATATGTACACAGATACAAATGGACACATTCATACACCTGCACTCACAGTCTGACACCCATACATATACACACACACAAAGATACACACTGACATGTTCATAGAGCATGCCTGCACTCAGTCTCACACCCAAACACACACACACAGATAAACAGTGACAGATTCATACAACACACCTACAGTCTCACAACCATATGTACACACACACAATACACATTGATGCAGTCATATAGCACACCTACAGTCACAGTCTCACACCCATACATACAGACACAGATACACACTGATACATTAATACAACACACCTATATTCAGTCTCATACCCTTATGTACACACTCGCACACAGATACACACTAAGATGTTCATACAACACACCTACACTCACAGTCTCACCCTATGTACATACACAGATGCACACTGACACATTCATACACCTACAGTCTCACACCCATATGTTCACATACACATGCAGATACACGCTGACACATTCATACAACTTCCTTACACTCACAGTCTCACATGCATAGAAATAGACACACAGATACACACTGACACATTCATATAGCACACACCCAGAGTCTCACACCCATACATACACACACACACATACACACTGACATATTCATACAACACCTACACTCACAGTCTCACCTCATATACATATGCCCACAGATACACTGCCACATTTGTACACACACCTACAGTCTCACACCCATATGTACACACACAGATACACATTGACACATTCATACAGCACAACTACACTCACAGTCTCACACCCATACATAAACACACACACACAGGAAGTCTTGGCTGCCTTTCCTGGCCAGAACAGACTGTGGGCATGGGGGAGTGAGGGGTTGGGGCAGTGGGTGGGAAGTTGGGGTCAGGGGGAGTGTGGCCAGCACTGGTGTCTATCAGATGGGAAGGAGGGAGCAATCATCAGGCCTGGAAGCTTCCTTCAGATCTGTTCCATTGATGCTGAGCAGAAAGAAAGGGACCTGTAGGAAGTCAGGGCCACTAGCCCAAAGGGAAGAATCCCCAACTGAGCTTGTAGGGCTGGGGGAGGGTCGAGAAGGCTCCAGGAAAGGGCTGCAGGCTTCAGGAGATCACAGGATGGGCAGGGGCTGTGGCCTTGGCCTCTGCTGGCCCCTGAGGCTATCTCCCCAGGTCATCTAGGCAGGACATGAAGGGCAGACTGTCCCAGGGGAGGCAGGCAGGGGGTGCCTGTGGTAAGGAGACAGATGTATGGGAGGGCAGACCCAGTGCCATGTGGAGGGGAGCTAAGGAGACCAGTTCTGACAAACACCCAAGACGAAGACTGGCCTGAGGGCAGAGGGTCTTCTCACGAAGCCTGACTCACCTGGTGGCAGCACAGGAAAGATGCTCTGAGCTGCAAGACCACTGCCTTCCTGACCCCTGGCTCCCACCACTCTCCCATCCATCCTGCTCCTTGCTCATCTCCTGAGCTCCCTTCCACCTCATGAGGTGCCCCTTTCCCTCTCTGCTCCAGCAGAGCAGCCTCGGGCCCTATCTGAACCTGCTACCCACTTGCCTTCCCTGGGCAGCACGTGGGGCTCTTGCCCAATCTCAGGCCCCCAAGTCTTTGACCCAGAAACACAGTGGTGTGTCCATCTCCCTGCCACGCTATAGGAGGTGATTGTTGCACAGTGTCTGGACACCCGACAGGGTGGGCTTTTATCCTGCCTGGATGCTCCACCACCCCGCAACCATGCTGGCTGCAGGGGATCCAGGCAGAGGGTATAGTGGTGAAGAATAATTCCAGGCATACATCACTGGAAAAACCCCTGATGCTAGGAAAGATTGAGGGCAGGAGGAGAAGGGAGCAACAGAGGATGAGACGGTTAGATAGCGGCATCAACTCGATGGACATGAGTTTGAGCAAACTCCAGGAGACGGTGAAGGACAGGGAAGCCTGCTGCGCTGCAGTCCATGGGGTCTCTAAGAGTCAAACATGACTCAGTGACTGAACAACAATAACAGCATCTCGATTTGCACATGATGATTGCCGAATACGAGAGCCAGTGTGCCCAGAGGACACCGGGAGCCTGTGAGAAGACACAGCGTCCCAGCACAGCGTCGCTGGGGAAGCACTAACATGGGAGCCCTGGACTCACCAGGCCCTCCTGGCCTCTGCTTCATCTGGGGAGAGGTCTCCGTCTCACCAGGTTGGCTCTCATGAGGTCAGATCCCACAAGTTTCTTGCCTCCTCCTTGCTATCCTATTTTCCTTTTCTTTGAGACATATTTCTTGAACACATTGTGGGGGCAGGGCTGGAGATGCAACGGTCCTGTTCCTGATGCAGTTTGTGGTCCAGCTGAGGAGGCAGAGGACCCAGAGACAGCGCAAAGGTGGCAATAAAACCAAGGAAACCACGCTACATAATGGGTTGAGGGTGCACAGCCCAGAACACAGCTCCCTGGCACATCGACTATTTCAACTGGAAGGAGTCTGAGAAAATGGCAGAGAGAGGAGGCTCATCCTGAACCACCCCCCCACCATCTGCCCTGGGTCAGGTCATAAGACACTCCCGTGAGAGGGGCTCTTCCCGCACCCAGAGGAGAGGCGCACCCTTACTTCCGAGGACAAGCAGACGCTGAGAAGGAGCCAGGCAGGCCGGCTGGGGTCCAGCACTTGCCCTGAGCAGCCCTGAGCCTCGCAGTCCACAACTGCCCACGCCACACACTTCAGATGCTGTCGGTGGCCAGCTCTCCAGGTTCCCTTTCCTTATGAAGGCTCCCACGTGTCACCAAACTGCTGTTACACAAATGCTGCTCTCCCTTACTTTGTCTATGTCAGTTTGACTTTAGACCCAGTGAGGTACCTAAGACAACATATTAAAAAGCAGAGACATCACTTGTCAACAAAAGTGCGTGTGGTCAAACCTGTGGTTATTGCAGTCATCGTGTACTGATGTGAGGGATGGACCACAACAAAGGCTGAGCACTGAGGAGTCGGTGCTTTTGAACTGAGCAGCTGGAGAATACCCTTGAGAGCCCCTTGGACAGCAAGATCAAACCAGCCAATCCTAAAGGAAATTAAGCCTAAATATTCGTTGGAAGAACTGATGCTGAAGCTAAAGTCCCATACTTTGGCCACCTCAGGGGAAGAGCTGACTCATGGGAAAGACTGTGGTGCAGGGAGATGGGGGGCAGGAGTGGAAGGGGTGCAAAGGATGCAGTGCTTGGATGGCATCACTGACTCAGCAGACAGGAGTCTGAGCAGACTCTGGGAGATGGTGAAGGACAGGGAAGCCTGGCATGCTGAAGTCTATGGGGTCACAAAGAGTCAGACATGACTTAGCCACTGAACAACTGATCACCAGTGCGTTGGATAATTCATACTAGGTTGTCTGGTTCAATAAAAAATTGTGTTTACTTAGAAATTCAGGACAACTGGAGCTCATCTCCTTTATCTGCACGTAGGAAAATGGCTATGTTTTCTTTTTCAGCAAACCCTGTGTTTGGGAAAATTTTAGACAAGCTGCAAAGATAATGCAGAGGGATCCCACAGCAACATCCCCGCCGCTCTGAGGGCACGTCTCACACAGCACTTGGGGCGCCTCAGGTCTCTGGATTAACCTCAGTGCCCTGCTGCCAACCGGACCCCAGCACTGCTGGGATTTGGTCTTGTGTCCCTCTCATGGCCCTCTTACATCCCAGGGTCCAATGTGGTTCTCAGACAGCTTGCATTTTTGGCATGATTGCCCCCCACCCCTGCCTGGTCCCCTCCTCAGAGTCCAAGAGCAGTAGGGAGCCTGGGGTTCTCTGCTCCGAAACAAGCTCTCCAGCAGTTGCAGAGAGAAAGCTCTCACTAGGCCAGCAAAGGCAGACTCTTTTGGGTTCTTTGGGAAAACCTGAGAGGGGCGAAGGAAGATTCCCTTCCCAGGAAGGATGGGTCTACGTGCCTCTGGGGGGTCTTAGAGCAGGGTCTCCCTGACTTCACCAGCACTGGCAGCCTGCAGCCGCTTCCCGAACTCCCGGGAGACCACCTGGACGGCACCTGAGCCAGCGTGGGGACAGGTGTCCTCGGTCTGCCCAGTCCTTGTGAGGCGTTGGTGAGGCCGGGGGTGATGTCAGAAACGGGCTCAGCACAGGGCCCACAGGCGTGGAGTCGGCACAGGGCCCACAGGCCTGGAGTCGGCACAGGGCCCACAGGCATGCGGGCCGTTTCTGGAGCACCCTGGAGTCTCAGTGCTGGCACTGCAGAGGGGAGTCCTGCACAGCCCCTGCCCCAGATCGGCTGCTGTGAAGGGGCAGGCGTGGCTGGTGGAGTCTCTCTCTCTCTCTCACGCGCACACACTCAGCCAGGGTGCAGTGTACACGCCATGCTCTAGAATCGCAGTAAAGCCACAGACACCCACATGGAAGACGCTGGATCCCACCTGGGCCCTCCAGTCTTCTCTGCGAGTGGCTCCTCCTGGTGTCCGTGGCTCGCAGGCCAGCCACAGGCACTGGGCCAGCGAGACTGGGACTCGCTCCGGAGAGGAGCACTGTGTGGGTGGCTGGGAGGCTCAGCAGTCTTGGCTTTTTCAGTTGGAGCGCAAGGGCTCCAGGGCCCAATTACCCTGCCAGGCGGGCGACACTGCCCACACGGCCAATTAGTAGGTCCTCGTGCCTCTGGGGCCGGCTGAGGGCAGGTCTGCGCATCCACACTGTGGCCCTCGTTTCACTCCACAGAGCTGGGTGGCCGCGTCCTGGGCCAGCCTGAGGAGCCGCTGTCCCTGAGTCGGCCCTCAGCCCCACACCTCCATGCGCAGGAGGGTGGCGGGGAGGGATAGCAGGCTGCTGTGAGGAGGGGTGCAGGCCAAGCAGAGGCTCAGGATGGCCGTGTGCTGACCATGCAGAGTCATAGGACCGACGAGACAGGGTCAGGCCCTGGTCCTCCCAGCTCAGAACCTCCTCCGTGTCCAGTCTCGAGGGCGGGCCGGGCAGGGAGGCTGGCCCACCACTGGGAGCCTGCGTCTCCCCTCTGGTCTCACCCAGACCCTCCTTCGCCTCTGCTCTAGCTCCGCTGCCCTGGCCCCTCCCCTTCCCCGCACCTCAGGCTCCTCCGATGGCCCTGCCCCTCTTCCTGCCGCGGCCTCTAGACTTCTGCCGCCTCTGGACTGTCCTTCCCGAAGCACTTTCTCCCCACACCCACCCAGGGCGGTCTTGTTTTCCTCCCCATGGGATTAGTGTCCTGGGTCTGCAGAAACAAAGTACCACAAACTAGGAGGCTTAACACAACAGGAAATTATTCTGAAAGTCCCATCAGGGGTGGGAGTGCCGAGTTCCTCCCACAGGCCCCAGAGGAGGGTCCCTTCTGCCTCTCTGTCCTCGGCGGCTCCATGCTCCCTGGCCTGTGGCCCGCACCCCTCCCATCTCTGCCTCTGTGGTCACAAGAAGCCCTCCTCTGCTGCGTGGAGGCTCCCCTCCGTGTCTCCCCCTGGACAGCCCGCAGGGACCTCTTATCTCCACATCCTTCCCTGATTCCATCCTGAAGGACTCAGGTCACAATCACAGGCTCAGGGGAGCAGACAACCTTGGGGGCCGTCTCTCAGCCCCCTGGGCCTGCTGGGTTTTCCCTCCTTAGCATGAGCCCCTGAGCGCCCCTCTGAGCAGCCTGCCTGTGTGTGTTGCGTGTTTGTCTACACACACAGAAGGCAAGCTGCATGGGGCTGGGTTCTTGTCTGTTTGTTCCTCATGAAACGCCAGTTGTCTGACTCCTGTCTGGCACGTAGGCAGTCCTTGGGCTACACATGCGTGAATGAGTAAATGGTTGAGTCACTTGGTTGTGACCAGAGAAGGCTGTGGACTGAGGGGTTCCCAGGAGCTGGAACCGGTTTCTGTCTCAGCTGCCCACGAGGGAGACAGGCTCTCAGGACCCTGTGCATGGCCTGCAATCACCCCGGCCAAGACGGAGCTGTGCTGTGGCTGGTGGAGCAGGAGGACAAGGGGTCAGCCAGGAGGTGCCCTGCCCCGCCCGCAAAATCACATGGGGCCAAGGGGTCTGACCGAGTAGGCCAAGGGTGGACCAGGCACAGATAAGCTGCTTCACACGGTGGAGGGGGATCCAGGGCTGTAACTGACCTCTGCTCCTAGGGCCACCCTCCCCCTGGGGTCTCCCTCCACTGACATCAGGTGACCGCAGCTCAGTGTCTCCAGGACACACACTTCCTGCCCTTGGGACAGCTGACGCGGGATCCCTGGAGCCCCTCCCCTCCGGCCTCCCACCTGCACTTAGGTGGTCCCGCTGGGTCTGCTCCCTGCACAGGCTCTGACGGGACACCAAATGCCCCACACCTGGCCAGTGCGTCACGGCCCACTCAGGCCCTGCCTCCCTTGCTGGACCCTGAGGGCCACCGTGGCTGGCTGAGTCTCCCTCACTCTTTCTCTGGCATGGACCTTGGACCTGGCAGAGAGGGATGACCAGAAAGGGAGCCAAATGGTAGCAAACGCAGGTGGCTGAAGGGACAAGTGCCAAGCAGAGGGGCCGGGGATCCAGGCGGCACCAGGCACCGGCTTTGAAAGCCACTCGCTTGGCATTCCCCCCATGCTGGTGTAATCTGATGACTTTTTACATGACTCCTAATGAGAGAGTGAATGACAAAGGGCCTGTGCATGTCTCTATGGGTGCAGGACCCAGGAGGGTTAAGGAGTGGAGACCTCAGGACACAGAGGCAAGGAGGAAGCCAGATCTCTGGGGCCTCCACAGAGAGAGGCGGTCCATACCGAGCAGTTGAAAAGCCCTGAGGTCGTCCGTGGTCTCCAAGGCCCATCCCCCTTTCCTTATTTCCACACCTGGCCCTGGTCCTGTGAGTGCTCCTCAGATTATCTCTTATTGATCCCAACTGCCTGACTGACCAGGGTTTGAACTCCACAGCCAATCAGAGCTGCGTGGAAAGCTGTCTGATGTTTTGAGACCCTGAACACTCTTGGGCCCACATCCCGAGATTCTGACTCTGCAGTCCCCAGGTGGCAACTTGGTGACCTCACCCATGAAGGATGCTGCTTCTAAGATGCCAGCTCCTCTTCAGGACTCTTGGTGGGCTCCCTGGAGCACTAGGCTGGGGGGTTAGGGCTCCTGGTTCCTCCCTGCAGATGGCTAGAACCTCTTGTTTGTACCTTCGAGAATTCCTTCAGTAAATATCGGTGGGTTGCCCACCAGGCACCATGCAGGGCTGCCAGGGTCTCTGCACATGGCTGTCCAGTGGCCTGGGCCTGCGTGTGTTACAGGTCAACCAGGATCACCCTCGTGCAGTAAGAAAACTCATTCTCTCAGCAGTAATAGGTGAGGGATGGGGCTTATATACAGAAGGGGGGTGGAGTCTAGCTGGGACCTGAGTGGAACAGGACTTTAACATTAAAACCAAAATCTACAGGCCCTGATGATTCCCAGACACACTTTGCTCTGTCAACATTGGTGCTCAGTTCACTGCCTAGTTCAAGAGCTCCATTCCCTGAAACACTACACTTCGTTTAGGATGTGAAAACCTCAGATGACCTGATATATTTCGCTGTTTCCTGAAAGGTGCAGGGTAATTTTAAAGATGAGAAAGTCTTCCTTTGCCTAGCCATAAAATAAGAAAAGCTAAAGGCAAAGGAGAAAAGGAAAGCTATACCCATTTAAATGAAGAGCTCCAAAGAATAGCAAGGAGAGATAAGAAATCGTTCCTCAGTGATCAATGCAAAGAAATAGAGGAAAATAACAGAATGGGGAAAACTAGAGATACCAAGGGAAATTTTCATGCAAATGTGGGCAAAATAAAAGACAGAAATGGCATAGACCTAATCAAAGCAGAAGATACTAAAAAGAGGTGGCAAGAATACACAGAAGAACTGTACTTCATGACCCAGATAACCACGATGGTGTGATCACTCACCTAGAGCCAGACATCCTGGAATGGGAAGTAAAGTGGGCCTAGGAAGCATCACTACAAACAAAGCTAGTGGAGGTGATGGAACTCCAGTGGAGCTGTTTCAAATCCTAAAAGATGATGCTGTGAAAGTGCTGCACTCAATATGCCAGCAAATGTGGAAAACTCAGCAGTGGCCACAGGACTGGAAAGGGTCAGTTTTCATTCCAATCCCAAAGAAGGGCAATGCCAAGAATGCTCAAACTAATGTAAACTGCACTCATCTCACACACTAGCAAAGTAATTCTCAAAATTCTCCAAGCCAGGCTTCAAAAATGTGAACCATGATCTTCTAGATGCTCAAGCTGAAGTTAGAAAAGGCAGAGGAACAGAGATCAAACTGCCAACATCCGCTGGATCATAGAAAATGCAAGAGAATTTCAGAAAAAAAAAACATCTAGTTCTGCTTTATTGACTATGCCAAAGCCTTTGAGTATGTAGATCACAACAAACTGAAAAATTCTTCAAGAGATGGGAATACCAGACCACCTTACCTGCCTCCTGAGAAATCTGTATGCAGGTCAAGAAGAAACAGTTAGAACCAGACATGAAACAACAGACTGGTTCCAAGTTGCGAAAGGAGTATATACATCAAGGCTGCATATTGCCATCTGCTTATTTAACTTATATGCAGAGTACATCATGTGAAATTCCAGGCTGGATGAATCACAAGCTGGAATCAAGATTGCTGAGAGAAATATCAATAACCTCAGATATGCAGATGCCACCACCACTGTGGCAGAAAGTGAAGAGGAGCTTAATAGCCTTTTGATGAAAATGAAAGAGTAGAGTGACAAAGTTGGTGTAAAGCTCAACATTCAAAAAACGAAGATCATAGCATCCAGTCCCATCACTTCATGGCAAGTTGATATGGAAACAGTGACAGACTTTACTTTCTTGAGCTCCAAAATCACTGTGGATGGGACTGCAGTTATGAAATTCAAGACACTTGCTCCTTGGAAGAAATGCTATGAACAACCTACACAGTATATTAAAATGTAGAGACCTAACTCTGTCGACAAAGGTCCATCTAGTCAAAGCTATGGTTTTTCCAGTAGTCGTGTATGGATGTGAGAGTCAGACTGTAAAGAAAGCTGAGCACCAAAGAACTGATGCTTGTGAACCATGATGTTGGAGAAGACTCTTGAGAGTCCCTTGGACTGCAAGGAGATCCAACAGTCCATCCTAAGGGAGATCAGTCCTGGATATTCATTGGAAGGACTGATGCCGAAGTCTCTCAGCCACCTGATGTGAAGAGCTGGCTCCTTGGGAAAGACCGTGATGCTGGGAAAAATTGAAGGCAGAAAGAGAGGGTACAACAGAGGATGAGATGATTAGATGGCATAACTGACTCGATGGACATGAGTCTGAGTAAGCTCTGGGAGTTAGTGATGGACAGGGAAGGCTGGTGTGCTGAGTTCATGAGTTTGCAAAGAGCTGGACACAACTAAGAAACTGAATTGAACTGAAAATGCAGAAAATAATGGCATTTTCACCCCCACAGCTATTGTACCAGCACCATGAGCTGAAGGAGAAAAACTAATGTGAAAGTAAATTTAAAATCAATGAAGCACTGCAGTGATACAGTGCATTTCCGTGACTGCAAATACATGTCCTCAAAGAGAAGAGGTGGATTTTCAGATTCTGTTTCAGATGACCAGAATGAAAGCCCAGGACCTGCCTGCTACAGTGAAGCTCGGCCAAAGCCCAGGGCCTGCCTGCTACAGTGAAGCTTGACCAAAGCCCAGGGCCTGCCTGCTACAGTGAAGCTCAACCAAAGCCCAGGGCCGCTTTCAAGGTGCCCTTGAACTCTTTGTTCCTCAGACAGTAGATCAAGGGGTTGATGCTGGGGGTGAGGACAGTGTAAACAGCAGAGATGAGCTTGTTGGAGCTCCGGGAATCAATGGCCTGGGGCCGGACGTACATGAAAAGCAAGGCCGTGTAGAAGATGGTGACCACGCTGAGGTGAGACGCGCAGGTGGAGAAGGCTCTCCAGCGGCCCATGGCCTGAGTAGAGTGACAAAGTTGGTGTAAAGCTCAACATTCAAAAAACGAAGATCATAGCATCCAGTCCCATCACTTCATGGCAAGTTGATATGGAAACAGTGACAGACTTTACTTTCTTGAGCTCCAAAATCACTGTGGATGGGACTGCAGTTATGAAATTCAAGACACTTGCTCCTTGGAAGAAATGCTATGAACAACCTACACAGTATATTAAAATGTAGAGACCTAACTCTGTCGACAAAGGTCCATCTAGTCAAAGCTATGGTTTTTCCAGTAGTCGTGTATGGATGTGAGAGTCAGACTGTAAAGAAAGCTGAGCACCAAAGAACTGATGCTTGTGAACCATGATGTTGGAGAAGACTCTTGAGAGTCCCTTGGACTGCAAGGAGATCCAACAGTCCATCCTAAGGGAGATCAGTCCTGGATATTCATTGGAAGGACTGATGCCGAAGTCTCTCAGCCACCTGATGTGAAGAGCTGGCTCCTTGGGAAAGACCGTGATGCTGGGAAAAATTGAAGGCAGAAAGAGAGGGTACAACAGAGGATGAGATGATTAGATGGCATAACTGACTCGATGGACATGAGTCTGAGTAAGCTCTGGGAGTTAGTGATGGACAGGGAAGGCTGGTGTGCTGAGTTCATGAGTTTGCAAAGAGCTGGACACAACTAAGAAACTGAATTGAACTGAAAATGCAGAAAATAATGGCATTTTCACCCCCACAGCTATTGTACCAGCACCATGAGCTGAAGGAGAAAAACTAATGTGAAAGTAAATTTAAAATCAATGAAGCACTGCAGTGATACAGTGCATTTCCGTGACTGCAAATACATGTCCTCAAAGAGAAGAGGTGGATTTTCAGATTCTGTTTCAGATGACCAGAATGAAAGCCCAGGACCTGCCTGCTACAGTGAAGCTCGGCCAAAGCCCAGGGCCTGCCTGCTACAGTGAAGCTTGACCAAAGCCCAGGGCCTGCCTGCTACAGTGAAGCTCAACCAAAGCCCAGGGCCGCTTTCAAGGTGCCCTTGAACTCTTTGTTCCTCAGACAGTAGATCAAGGGGTTGATGCTGGGGGTGAGGACAGTGTAAACAGCAGAGATGAGCTTGTTGGAGCTCCGGGAATCAATGGCCTGGGGCCGGACGTACATGAAAAGCAAGGCCGTGTAGAAGATGGTGACCACGCTGAGGTGAGACGCGCAGGTGGAGAAGGCTCTCCAGCGGCCCATGGCCGAGGGGATGCGCAGCACGGCCAGGGTGACGTGCCCGTAGGACAGCACAGTGGCCACGAGCGGGAGCACCAGGATGAGGAAGGCCAGGACGAAGTCGACCAGCTCTGCGGTCGAGTAGTCCATGCAGGCCAGTCTGAGGATGGGGGAGATGTCACAGAAGAAGTGGTTCAGGACGTTGGAGCCACAGAACGTGGCGCCGGAGATAAAGGAGACCTTGATCACGGAGACGCTGAAGCCACTCATGAAGGAGAAGGCCACCAGCTGGACACACAGCCCCGTGGTCATGATGGCTTGGTAGCGCAGGGGGTGGCAGATGGCCACGTAGCGGTCGTAGGCCATGGAGGCCAGGAGCACACACTCGGTGCACACCAGGGAGCTGAAGAAGTAGAGCTGGGTCATGCAGCCCACGAAGGAGATGCGCCTCCTCTGCAGGAGGAAGCCGTCCAGCATCTTGGGGATGATGTCACACACGTACCAGATCTCCAAGAAAGACATGGAGCCCAGAAAGTAGTACATGGGCCTGTGGAGGGAGGGGCTGCCCCAGACGGTGAGGATGATGGCCAGGTTCTCCACCAGCACGAAGAGGTAGGTGAGCAGGAAGAGGAGGAAGAGCAGGTACTGCAGCCGGGGAGCTGTGGGGAAGCCCACCAGGATGAAGGCGCTGACCTGCGTCACATTCTCCCCCCTCATCCTCCTGTGCAGGGCACCCAGGGCCACAGACAGCCTTCAGGCTGGATGAGGGCCAAGGGCAGCTGGGGAGAGAAAGCAGAGGTCAGTCTCGGGATGGGTTTTGACCCAAGGAGTGGGCACCTGTCTCCTCGGACAGCAGGGAAGCAGAAACTGTCTCTAGGCCTGAAGCACTCACTGTGGGGGCCTAGGTCTCCTGGGGACTGGACACCCTGAGAGCAGCTGGGGCTCTGGAATAGCCTGCCTGTTTCCTCCTGCAGGTGATCTTCAAATCATCTGATATCTTTTATGACCTGGACTTTCCCGAAGGAGTCTATAACCATAAGCGATGTCCACAGTCCTTGGCTACATTGGAAGATACTTGTCCTTCACCTGGCTTCAGAGATGCTTTTGTAAGAGGAAGGGATACCAGGGGCTGGTAGGGTTTATGGGTCTCTGTGCCCAGCCAGACCCCAGACCCATGGCATCTCGCCACAGAGCTGGGTGTGCAAAGAGAAGGAGGAGCCTCCCAGGCCAACAAGAGTGAGTTGTCACCTCAGGGTCCCCTTGAGATCTGGTAAAGGATGAAAAGATAAAGCCCCACAACATCAGAAACTCCCGAGGGGAGAACCAGCAGGGGGAGGTGTCAACGAGGTTCTGGAGGAAAGAAAGCAGAAGGCAGAGGGGCTGGGGCAGCAGAGTGGGGGACTCCAGAACATTCCTGAGGGGCCTGTCTCCACTGAGGGAGGAGCCACCCGCCCAGTGAGCCCATGACCAGGGTTAAGGGGCTGTGTGTGACGGGCGCATGAAGACCAAGCTCTACATGCAGTGTCTGCAGAACAGTCCAGGGGCTGCCCCGGCACGCTTCCTCCACCCTGCAGGCGGGTCCCCAGAGCCAGCCTGTAGACTGTAGCCCACCAGGCTCCTCTGTCCATGGGATGCTCCGGCCAGGATGCTGGAGTGGGTAGCCATTTCCTTCTCCAGGGGCTCTTCCCAACCCTAGCCCTTATCACATGTCAGTGTAACTCACATAAATTCCTCTTGTAACCATCACCATGGCCATGGGAAAAAACAAGGCTCGCATTTTTCAGGTGAAAATCTGAGGCTCACAGTGAAAAGTTCAGGGACTCACCAAGATACACGGGTCCTCAGACGCTGAGGCCATGACTCTTCCCTCTGGGCGTCAACAAGAGAAACAGCGAGCCCATTTGGGTGCAGGCTAGAGATTCGGAATTATTAAGCTGGACCGTTAGAGCTTCAGGTTGCCCTCTGACACTATTCTAACAGGCTGTAAAACAGAAAGTCACAAAATAAATAGTATTATCAGAAGAAAAGGCAGAGGTTTATGCCATGGTTCTCTTATAGCTTAATTTCACAGATGAAAGTGACGTGCCAAGAGCTTAGACAATTCCTAAAGGCACTCACGGGATGGCCAACGTTAGAGTCTCAAGGCCCCCACTTTCTGAGAAAGCTGACAAGACAGAGGCCCCTTGTCCCCGTTATACAAACACAAGAGCTGCCAGAGATGCTTCAGAGACGGCCTCGGCCCGAGATGCTGATCCAGCGCAAGCCTCCCTCTCCTCGGGAGCAGAGCTTTCTCACGGCTCGTGAACTGCCACAGGGTGTGGGGTTTCCCGGCTCATTTCACAAAGTGGCGAATTCCTTTCCACACAAGGAGGACTGTGTGCCAGGGACCGTGTGTGTGTGTGTGTGTGTGTGTGTGTGTGTGTGTGTGTGTGTGTGTGTGTGTAGTGTAGTTACAAAACTCAAATGAAAAGCCAGGAGGTAGCACCCAGAAGCACATTCAGAGAGCGAATGCCACAGACAAGCAAGTGTGCCCACGCTCAGAGCTCAAGCGGCTGCCAGGCCATCAGATGTGTCAGCGTGGATGACGGGAGTCCCACTGATGTGGAAAGGCATTGACCAAAAACAGTTCCAAACTTTGTATGCATTTGCCATCCCCAAATAAGTGATTTATTAAATATTAATTATAAATAATCTCTGCTTCAACATAGTAAATAAGCTTATGGTTACCAAAGGGGCAAGTGGGGGTACTTTAGGAGTTTGGGATTAACAGATACATAAACATAGAGAATCAACAAAGTCCTTCTCTGCAGCAAAGGGAACTACACTCAACATCTTGTAATAACCTATAACTGAAAAGAATCTATGGCTGAATTGCCTCGCTGTACAACGGTATGTTGAAACGAACATACCGTTATAAATCAACTGCACTCCAATAAAAATGGAAAAATAACTCAAAAATGTCAATACCATTTGCTGTAGATTCTCTTAGCAATGACTTCCAATAAATCATTACTTCAGGTAAAAAAAAAATCTCTCACCCAGCCAACAGCCTGTGACATCCCTGTGGATAGTACCAGAATCACTCACATTCTGCAGAGACTAGGATGCAGATGGGTCTTCTTTAAAACCACCAAGAAGTAAGAACGCCGCCCTCTACTACCTACTACAAAAATGGATAAAGAAGTAGACAAAACTGTCGTTATTTCCAGATAATGTGTCTTTAACCTAGAAAACCCAGATTATAACTGACTGTTGGTGTTGTTCAGCCACCCAGTAGGGTCCGACTCTTTGCAGCCCGGTGGACTGTAGCACGCCAGGCCTCTCTGTCCCTCACCATCCCCCAGAGTTTGCCCAAGTTCGTGCATAACTGACTAAGGGATTTCAAAACGATATTAAAGCTGTGGTCCTTCCACATGGCTTTCCAGGCGGCCCTGGTGGTGAAGAACCTACCTGCCAATGAAGGAGACGTAAGAGACACAGGTTCAATCCCTGGGTTACCAGCAATTAGCCATGAATATGTCCCTTGAAGATATAGTGTAAAGCTGTCAATACTTCCAAGTGGACTTTAAATTTTAACTTGATTATAGTTGTGCACGTATGTACTACGTTGCTTCAGTCGTGTCTGACTCCATGGACTGTAGGCCCCCAGACTCCTCTGTCCATAGGATTCTCCAGGCAAGAATACTGGAGTGGGGTGCCATGCCCTCCTCCAGGGGGTCTTCCCCAACCAGGTATCTTACGTCTCCTGCCTCGGCAGCTGGGTTCTTTACTACTGGCGTTACCACAGAAGCTTTGATCACTGTTGAAATCTCACCAAATTTTATTTTCCTTAAAACAGAATGAAATAATCCTTAAAGTCCTCTTCAAGTATAAACAGATGGGAATATCAAAGAAGGTTCAGGAAAGAGAAAGGAGAGGATTAGTGAAGAGGACTTGCTATTTTGGAGCTGAGAAAATACAATAAGGTGAAAGTGATGAGAATGGCAATGACAAAGAATGCCCAGACTACCGCACAGCTGCACGCATCTCACACGCTAGGAAAGGGATGCTCGAAGTTCTCCAAGCCAGGCTTCAGCGACAGGCGAACCCTGAACTTCCAGATGTTCAAGTGGGTTTAGAACAGGCAGAGGAACCAGAGATCAACTGCCAACATCCACTGGATCATGGAAAAAGCAAGAGAGCTCCAGAAAAACATCTATTTCTGCTTTATTGACTATGCCAAAGCCTTTGACTGTGAGGATCACAATAAACTGTGGAAAATTCTGAAAGAGATGGGAATACCAGACCACCTGACCTGCCTCTTGAGAAATCTGTATGCAGGTCAGGAAGCAACAGTCAGAACTGGACATGGAACAACAGACTGGTTCCAAAGAGGAAAAGGAGTACGTCAAGGCTGTATATTGTCACCCTGCTTATTCAACTTATATGCAGAGTACATCATGAGAAACGCTGGGCTGGAAGAAGCACAAGCTGGAATCAAGATTGCCGGGAGAAATATCAATAACCTCACATATGCAGATGACACCACCCTTATGGCAGAAAGTGAAGAGGAACTAAAAAGCCTCTTGATAAAAGTGAAAGAGGAGAGTAAAAAGTTGGCTTAAAGCTCAACATTCAGAAAACGAAGATCATGGCATGTAGTCCCATCATTTCATGGGAAATAGATGGGGAAACAGTGGAAACAGTGTCAGACTTTATTTCTGGGGGCTCCAAAATCACTGCAGATGGTGACTGCAGCCATGAAATTAAAAGACACTTACTCTTCAGAAGGAAAGTTATGACCAACCTAGATAGTATATTCAAAAGCAGAGACATTACTTTGCCAACAAAGGTCCATCTAGTCAAGGCTATGGTTTTCCCTGTGGTCATGTATGGATGTGAGAGTTGGACTGTGAAGAAGGCTGAGCACCAAAGAATTGATGCTTTTGAACTGTGGTGTTGCAGAAGACTCTTGAGAGTCCCTTGGACTGCAAGGAGATCCAACCAGTCCGTTCTAAAGATCAGTCCTGAGTGTTCTTTGGCAGGACTGATGCTAAAGCTGAAACTCTAGTACTTTGGCCACCTCATATGAAGAGTTGACTCACTGAAAAAGACTCTGATGCTGAGAGGGATTGGGGGCAGGAGGAGAAGGGGACGATGGAGGATGGATCAGATGGCTGGATGGCATCACTGACTTGATGATGTGAGTTTGGGTGGACTCCAGGATTTGGTGATGGACAGGGAGGCCTGGCGTGCAATCATGGGATTGCAAAGAGTCAGACACGACTGAGTGACTGAACTGAACTGAATGGTTTAATAAAAGAAATGTTGAAAATGATAAGTGCTGCCACTTAGTCAATGGGATGATGTGAACACGGTATGTTGTTCAGTTGCTCAGTGGTGTCCGACTCTGTGACCCCATGGACTGCAGCATGCCAGGCTTCCCTGTCCTCCGCCATCTCCTAGAGCTTGCTCAAACTCATGTCCTTTGAGTTGGTGATGCCATTCAACCATCTCATCCTCTGTCATCCCCTTCTCCTCCTGCCCTCAATCTTTCCCAGCATCAGGGTCTTTTCCAAGGAGTCAGCTCTTCAACTATCTCTATCTCTAGCTCTTAGATAGAAAGTTCTAAATCAGATCTCATGGGGTATAATTAGGAAGAAAAGGGAGGATTGCTGAATGAATGATTCCAAGGTCATCTGTTAAATCTTTGTGAAACACCTAAATGAATCTTTTCTTTATGTGCAGCACCGGAAAGCAGACTTCTGACGGATGAAACATCAGTGCTGAAAGGCCCCCCAGCCCTGTCCTTGTCCATGGGCACCGTGGAGTGGAGAGCGCGGCCCACGTGTGTGGAGGCACAGCCACTCTCTGGACTTGGGTTGTTAACGACTAAGTCAGAGATTGAGAGTGACCTTTTAAAACACCTGTGAGGTCAGATTCCACGGCGAGGCAGAGGGAGAGCTTAAACGGAGCGGAGCGAGTCCGAGGGCCCCTCCCAGTCACCACTGTGCTATCACAGCCTATCTCATGCTACACGTTTTGGCACAGAAAATTCTTTACACCCTCACTTCGGCCATTGTTTCGGACAATCAGATCATTGCACAGAGAGCGCGGATTTCTGGCTTCTCTTGAAAAATGTAGAGGTCTGGGGGTGGGGGGCGGCAGAATGGCCCGAGTTTCCGCATGCCCACGCAGGCCAGACCCTCGGGCAGGCTGGACCCTAGGACGGTGTGAGAACCACTCCCGCGCCCCAGGCTGCCCTCGAGTTGTTCGCACCCGCGGCCCCTCTGTTACCTGGCTCCAGCCGTGGGCGCAGGGCTCCCGCAGAGCTGAGCCACCCCACCGCTCTGCGCACGCCCCGTCCAGGCTCCTCCTGCTTCTTCTCCCCTTTGCCGTGGACTCTGCTGGGCGGCTAGACATCTCCCTGACGCGGGATCCCTGCTGCACCACCCTCTGTCTCATCTGTGACTGCTCTCCTGCGCCGCGGTCTTAGCCCCCAGGCCCCCAGGCGCCCGGCTTCTGTCCCCACACCGGTGGTCCCGCCGGTGCCTGTGGCAGCCTGCGCTAACTTCCGGGCCTCGGGCCAGTTCCTTCTCCACCCGCCTCTCCTCCACGCGTGCTGCCGTGGCCCCAGCCATCTGCTCTCCCCGTCCTCGCTCAGCAAGGCCACCTACTCCCAAGTCTCCCCCTGGTGAGGCCCACACCTCCATCGCTCTGCCGATCCCACCCGGGTGTCCAGCCAATGACGAGAGGCCTCCACTGGCCCTGGAGTCCACACCCTCCTCCCTGTGTTCCTCATCAGGCAGGAGCACCACCATGCAGCCAGCTGACCCCGGCCGACGCCCAGCTTCAGTTCTCCTTGGCGTGGCTCAGCCAAGGCTGGTCCTAGTCCTCCCGCGTCCTCAGCGTCTCTAGAATCAGCTCCCTTGTCTCCACTCTCCTGGGCTTATCCAGCTACCCCGCATTCAGGTTCCATCACCACTCCCGAATGATGGTCCCTGAACTCCAACTGATCCTCACTCACCTTCCTGACTCCATCTGGTCCACCCTCTACAGGGTGGAGAATGCACACGGGTCTTCCAGCCGCGTCCATGGAACGTTCCTGGCACAAACTCTGCTCTCCCAGCAGACCCATCTGCTCCCCCTTCACCCCCGCCCCCTCCAACAACAGAGTCCTGCCCGAGGAGCCGCTTCCAGTCCCCGAGAGCAGCTTGCTGACCTCAGGTGCCCCTGCTGCCCCGCTGCGGCCAGAACTGGGCATCCATCGGGCCTCGGATGCCCTCCTCCCCGAGGGCTGGCTGGGCCCCCAGTGCTGCTCCAAGACGCCCTGAAGGGGAGGCTTCAGGATCTGGGTGCAGGGGGAGAAAGCACGCTTGTGAGAGAGGGGAAGAAAGAGCTGGGTTTGGGCTGTGCTGGATCTGAGGGGCCCCCACGTCCAGACCCCGCGAGCAGGGCCCCAATGTCCAGACCTCACAGCAGGGGGGAGGCAGGGGAGGGGCCAGTCCCTATCCATCTGACACTGAGATCCCCAAACTGGGAAGTTAGGATTGCAAGGCCCTTGGGCTCAATCAGGAGAAAAACAGTCTGTCTGCAACTTCTGCCTTCATGAAATGCAGGTTCTAGGAGAGGCATAGAAGCAGGAAAAAGGGACCCACGCTTGTAACTTGCAGGCCAGTTGCTGAGGACGCTCCCAGGTGAAGGGCAGGTCAGGGCGCTGGGGCTGAGGGTGCTGGGTGTGGGAGTGGGCGCCGGTGAGGAGCAACACCGGCCAACGTCCTGATGCGGTGAGGACTGGCTGGGCAGCTGTGCAGGGAGGATCCCAGGGCGTGTCTGAGTGCAGAGAGGGCAGCGAGAGACAAGCTCACTGGGGCACAGTGGGACCGCGCAGCCTCAGGGCTCCGCCCTCGAGAGGGGGGTCACCCGTGGAGGACGAGCGGGCAGGAGCAGAGGGTGCCAGGGTCCCCTCCCCTGAAATCAGGGGGCGATGGGCAAGGCAGAAATCTCCCACCGCACCTGCTATGACTGCAGAAGACACAGCGGACGCGGACCAGCGTCCCTGTCTGATAACATCCCTCCCTGTCCATCCCTGTGAGGGCAGGAGGGGACAGAAGCAGGGCAGGGAGGCAGGGCCAGCAGGGGGCCAGGGAGACAGAGGGCAGCCTCGAGCAGCCTGGGGCGCCGGCAGGGGCAGCTGACCTCCGGTGCAGGTGCCCCCCCCACATTTCTAGAGCAGGAGGAGGTCTCCTGGGGGGCAGTGGACGGTAGGAGGAGAGCCTGGGACCCTCCATGGATGCCTTCAGAGCTCAGGGCAGGATGCTGGAGATGTGGCTGGGTGGTGGGGGCGAGGAGTGTGGCAGGGAGGAAGCCCCTCTCATAAGATCAGGGAGGGGGCCAGGGGTGGCAAGGGGCCTCTCAGTCCTGGCCCCGCTCCACAGAGTCCCAAGAGACCAGGTCCAGAGGCCGCCAGATGGGCCCCTCTTCCGAGAGGAAGGACCCTCAGGAACTTACCTGAGAGCCACAGGCACCGCTGGCTTCCCCGAGCCCAGCACAGGCTGCCGTCGCCCCCTCTGCCCACTGACCCCCGAGCAGACAGCGCCTTGTGGTCTGGCCCATCCTGAGAGGCAGCTGGCCAGCTCTGGGGCTCTGCTGGTTTAAAGGAGGCGCCGGGAAGAAGGCTGTTGGCTTCCTCCCCATCACTCCCAGACACGGGGCTCCAGGGTCTAATTACCCTGCCACGGAGATGTAACTGCCCCCACACCACCAATTAGCATGGGATCTCCCAGCCTGCGCCTCCGGGCCCTGCTGGTGGCATCTGCCGAGGACGCAGCCCTGTTGGGTTTCAGTGCTGACCCGCCCGCGCCCTGTCCAGGCGTCCAGGCCCTTGACTGAGCTCTGGCCCCTGTCCACTCAGTCTCCCACCACAGAGGGCTGTCTTCACCCCAACCTCTGATACCCTTCCCATCACGACTGTGAAGGGGTGTGACTCCTGCTTGGGGCCGGGGGTGCCCCAGGGGCAATGACCATGATCTGCTCGAGGGAGATGGACTCAGCGGGGACCCTATGCTATCTCAGGGTTCATAGACATTATTATTCATAAAGGGGAAGGGAAATTTGAGTTTTTGGCACAAGAGAAGAACCTTTTCCCCACATACATAATCAACACACACACCATTCTATCAGTTCAGTTCAGTCACTCAGTCGTGTCCGACTCTTTGCAACCCCATGAACCGCAGCACGCCAGGCCTCCCTGTCCATCTCCAACTCCAGAGTTCACTCAAACCCATGTCCATCGAGTCAGTGATGCCATCCAGCATCTCATCCTCTGTCGTCCCCTTCTCCTCCTGCCCTCAATCCCTCCCAGCAGCAGAGTCTTTTCCAGTGAGTCAGCTCTCCACATAAGGTGGCCAAAGTACTGGAGTTACAGCTTGAGCATCAGTCCTTCCAATGAACACCCAGGACTGATCTCCTTTAGGACGGACTGGTTGGATCTCCTTGCAGTCCAAGGGACTCAAGAGTCTTCTCCAACACCACAGTTCAAAAGCATCAATTCTTCTGTGCTGAGCTTTCTTCACAGTCCAACTCTCCCATCCATACATGACCACTGGAAAAGCCATACCCTTGACTAGGTGGACCTTTGTTGGCAAAGTAATGTCTGCTTTTTAATATGCTGTCTAGGTTGTTCATAACTTTCCTTCAAAGAAGAAAGCATCTTTTAATTTCATGGCTGCAGTCACCATCCGCGGTGATTTTGGAGCCCAGAAAAATAAAGTCTGACACTGTTTCTACTGTTTCCCCATCTATTTCCCATGAAGTGATGGGACCGGATGCCATGATCTTCATTTTCTGAATGTTGAGCTTTAAGCCAACTTTTTCACTCTCCTCTTTCACTTTCATCAAGAAGCTCTTTAGCTCCTCTTCACTTTCTGCCTTAAGGATGGTGTCATCTGCATATCTGAGGTGATTGACATTTCTCCTGGCAATCTTGATTCCAGCTTGTATTTCTTCCAGTCCAGCGTTTCTCATGATGTACTCTGCATACAAGTTAAATAAGCAGGGTGACAATATATAACCTCGACGTACTCCTTTTCCTATTTGGAACCAGTCTGTTGTTCCATGTCCAGTTCTAACTGTTGCTTCCTGGTCGGCATACAGATTTCTCAAGAGGCAGATCAGGTGGTCTGGTATTCTCATCTCTTTCAGAATTTTCCACAGTTTATTGTGATCCACACAGTGAAAGCTTTGGCATAGTCAATAAAGCAGAAATAGATGTTTTTCTGGAACCCTCTTGCTTTTTCCATGATCTAGCGGATGTTGGTAATTTGATCTCTGGTTCCTCTGCCTTTTCTAAAACCCACTTGAATATCTGGAAGTTCATGGTTCACATATTGCTGAAGCCTGGCTTGGAGAATTTTGAGCATTACTTTACTAGCATGTGAGATGAGTGCAATTATGTGGTAGTTTGAGCATTCTTTGTCATTGCCTTTCTTTGGGATTGGAATGAAAACTGACCTTTTCCAGTCCTGTGGCCACTGCTGAGTTTTCCAAATTTGCTGGCATATTGAGTGCAGCACTTTCACAACATCATCTTTTAGGATTTGAAATAGCTCAACTGGAATTCCATCACCTCCACTAGCTTTGTTCGTAGCGATGCTTTCTAAGGCCCACTTGACTTCACATTCCAGGATGTCTGGCTCTGGGTGAATGATCACACCATCGTGATTATCTTGGTCATGAAGATCTTTTTTGTACGGTTTTTCTGTTTTCTTGCCACCTTTTCTTAATATCTTCTGCTTCTGTTAGGTCCATACCATTTCTGTCCTTTACTGAGCCCATCATTGCATGAAATGTTCCCTTGGTATCTCTAATTTTCTTGAAGCAATTTCTAGTGTTTCCCATTCTATTGTTTTCCTCTATTTCTTTGCATTGATCGCTGAGGAAGGCTTTCTTATCTCTCCTTGCTATTCTTTGGAACTCTGCATTCAAATGGGTATATCTTTCCTTTTCTCCTTTGCTTTTCGCCTCTCTTCTTTTCACAGCTACTTGTAAGGCCTCCTCAGACAGGCATTTTGCTGACTCCTGGGAAAGGGCTGATTAGTCTACGCCTGTGTGCTGGGCGTGGTTATCACATCCGTTTGCCCATCGCTGCGAAGCACGCAGCTCAGCGCGCGGCATTGCCGGCTCCTCCGCGCTTCAGCCAGGGCTTTCCGATCAGCTGGTCATAGGATGTCAGGATTCCAAACAGGACGCTGCCTGTGCGCCTGGAGCTGCCCCTTCTAACGCAGGACGCTTGCAGCTGGTCAGTCAAGAGCACTCGCAGGACGCTGTGCACGTGGCAGCAGGTCTGTCTGCGCGGCAGATGGTCCTAAGGCCAGCCCTGGAGGAAGAGGCAGCCGGCTCATGACCCCAGGCTCCTGAAGGGCCAGTTCTGTGTCATCCTGGAACTCCCTCTGGTCGCAGTGTATCTCTGACGTCACCCAAGACTTTCTGGGCGCCTTGGCTTCAGGCTTATTTTGCATCATCAGTCCTGAGGACACTTGCACCGAGTGCTCAACAGTCGCTGGTGCCTGTCCCTCAGATGGTGCCTTTCATCATCCCTGGGTCCAGAAGCGCCCTGCTCCAAAATCCCGCTGTTTGCCACTAGGTGGCACTCCCAGGCTGTAGCCGTGCGCTCCAGTCTGCAAGAGTGGGACTTAGGGTCTTTCCAAGCCACGTCTGAGACCGTATCTCTTCAGGGCCAAGGGCACAGCAGAGACTCAGACATAAGCCGCTCTTGTTCAGCTCCCCTTCAAACATGGCTTCTTTCAGGTGTGGGTAGGAGCCAGCAGTCTTCAAAGACAGCATTTTGCACCCTCTGAACAACCCAACCGTGCCTGGCGTTTCTCCTTAGTTCCAGGGAGAGGCAAGGACTGCAGTCTACGTTCAGGCGCCGGTGGGATGTCAAGGGTGGCGTCTCCCGCGTCTGCGGGGGCCCTTTGCTGGACCTACCCACCGGCTCCTGTTAGTCGCGTGCACCAGCGCTGTACGTAAGCCACGCCCAGCTTGCCCTGCAGTGTCTGACACTACCGTGATATCAGTTTAGTGTTTATTACACTCAGGCCGTGCGTGAGGCACAAATGTCCTCCCACCAAGTTATGACAGTGAGTTGGCAAATTCAGGAAACCCCGTGGCTAGACGGCAAGTGTAAAATGGGTGCTTTCCACGCGGGGACACCCTGTGGTTGACTTCTACATGAGACTGAGATAAGAACAAGGCCATCTGCAAGACCCGTCCCTGAGCACACATCTCCTTTAGCTTGCTTGTTTTCTTTGTTTTTTGTTTTTTGGGTTTTTTTTTTTGCACTACTGAAACCAGAGGAAGAACTTCTGATGCTATTGGCGGTATGTGTGTGGTCTGTCCTTGGGATTTCCCAGGCAAGAATACTGGAGTGGGTTGCTCTTTCCTCCTCCAGACGATCTTTCCGACCGCGTCTCCTGTGGATCCTGCCCTGGCAGACAGGTTCTTTACCACTGAGCCACCTGGGAAGCCCCGTTATGGGTGGTATTTGAGCCTTAAGTCTATGTGGATCTCCACTAACAGTCTGATTCTCTCACAGGTTGCACAGGGCTGTTATACAGAAATTTGTTTACAACATCTCAGTTTCTAACATGTTATTAACTAAAGTGGTTATCTCTTCTTGTCTACTATACATTCATTTATAATTCTATACTATTTCAAATTAGCAACCTGTATGGGCTCTGGCAATTCTTTGGGCGCCCACGTGGTATACTGAATTAACACTGACTGAAGGGTGGGCTTACACATTTCCTGTATTACAAAACTAGGCAGGGGAAGTGTTCCCAAGTCAGACACAGTATCTATCCCAATAATATAGCCACGCAAAGGTGATGCAGCCACTTTAGTGAAGTCCATTCAAGTATTCCAGTCTTCATCCACACTTTCGCCTTAATCCCATCACCGCCCAGTCTAGCTCTGTTTCCTCCCCATCTACCTGTATCTTCCAGGTAGGACTTTACCTGGAAGGTTTGCCAACAGGCTTTGGAACCAAGTTGGGCTCCTATGTCGAGGTTTCCAAGACAAATGTTTTCTCCACCCTCTGGTCTTTTTTCCAATAGCTATGCACATGTGCTCAGTCGCTTCAATCGTGTCCGACTCTTTGTGGCCCTAAGGACTGTAGCCCACTAGACTCCTCTGTCCATGGGATTCTCCAGGCAAGAACACTGGGGTGAATTGCCATGCCCTCCTCCAGGGGATCTTCCCAACCCAGGGATCGCACCCAGGTCTCCTACATTGGCAGGTGGATTCTCTACCGTCTGAACAGCCAGGGGAGCCCAGATTCCTCCCTTCCTCCTGCTTCTGTCTTCTCTCTGTCCCTGTATTTATGATGTCTCCTGTAGAAAGCATACAGCTTTTATACAGGCTTTTTATTTTAGCCAATCTGATAATAAGATATTTATTGCATTAAAGCTTAGTGTAAATGGTGTATAATTTTATTAACATGTGTTGCTTGTTTTCATTTGGCCCCTCTATATTTTTTATCTACCTGTAATTGAGTGGATTTTTTTTTTAGATTTTTGCTCTCCTCTTATTATTACATTATTGCGCACTTTATGCTATTATTTTCTTGCTATCTTATGAAAGACCACATGCATTTTCTCTCATTACAGTCAAAGGAGAGCTACTACTTTGTAACTGCTATGATGATGCTAGAGCTTTAAAAGTTCAAATTCACTTACTCTCTCCCAGCTTCTGCAAATTTCCATATAAACCTTAGTCCACATGTCATTTGCCTTATTTTTATACAACCAAAGAATTAATATTTATCCATCTATTTATGCTTCAATCACTCCTCATTGATTTCTACATTACTCTATTTCCATCTGGGATCATTTAAGGGAACTTGAAAAACGCGAAGGTGACAATGGCGGCTGCTCAGTCGTGTCTGACTCTGAGACCCCATGGCCTGCAGCCCACCAGGTCCTCCGTCTATGGCATTCTCCAGGCAAGGACACTGAAGTGGGCTGCCACTCCTGTCTCCAGGGGATCCTCCCGACCCCAGGGGATCCTCCCGACCCAGGAATCGAACTCGGGACTCCTACACTGCAGGCGGATTAAGGGAATTTAGCGTTTGTATTTGAAAAGTGTGGACATAATACATTTCTCTATTAAGGCTACTTTAATTTTCCTTTTCAAGGTTCTGCAGTTTATAGTGCAGACCTCATGTATGCCTATTATTAGATTTATTCCTTAGTTTTTTACTCTCATAAATAGCTTTCACATTAAATTTTTTCCCCTGTTATTTGTTGCTAGTATATTGAAAAGCAGTTCATGTTCTATGGCTTAAGTAAGTTCATTATTAGGTTGAATAGTTGGCTTGTAGATTCCCAAGTATTTTATACAGTGAAAATCATATTTTTTGTAAATAAATGGCATCTTAAGTTTTTGGTCAAAATTGCTATGTCTCATGTCTTTTCTTTGTCTTCTTGCCCTTGTTGAAGTCTCCAGCACAAAGTTAAATGAGGGTAGGGAGAGTAGACAGCTATGCTTCACTCCTGATCTTAGGGGAAACGTCACAATTTTCACCATCATGTGTGATGGAAAGTGAAAGAGGAGAGTAAAAAATTGACTTAAAGCTCAACATTCAGAAAACTAAGATCATGGCATCTGGTCCCATCACTTCATGGCAAATAGATGGGAAAACAGTGGAAACAGTGACAGACTTTATTTTGGGGGGCTCCAAAATCACTGCAGATGGTGGTTGCAGCCATGAAATTAAAAGACACTTACTCCATGGAAAGAAAGTTCTGACCAACCTAGATAGCATATTAAAAAGCAGAGACATTACTTTGCCAACAAACGTCCGCCTAGTCAAGGCTATGGTTTTACCAGTGGTCATGTATGGATGTGAGAGTTGAACTGTCAAGAAAGCTGAGCACCGTAGAATTGATGCTTTTGAACTGTGGTGTTGGAGAAGACTCTTGAGAGTCCCTTGGACTGCAAAGACATCCAACCAGTCCATCCTAAAGGAGATCAGTCCTGGGTGTTGATTGGAAGGACTGATGCTAAAGCTGAAACTTCAATATTTTGGCCACCTCATATGAAGAGTTGACTCATTGGAAAAGACTCTGATGCTGGGAGGGATTGGGGGCAGGAGGAGAAGGGGACGACAGAGGATGAGATGGCTGGATGGCATCACTGACTTGATGGACGTGAGTTTGGGTGAACTCTGGGAGTTGGTGATGGACAGGGAGGCCTGGTTTGTTGCAATTCATGGAGTCATAAAGAGTCGGACACGACTGAGTGACTCAACTGAACTGAACTGGAGATGCCCTTTTTGGACAGAGGACAATTATTCTACTCCTACTTTCTCAGATATTTTGAATGAGCATTGAATTTTCTCAAAGGTTTTTTTTTTTTTCCATGCATATATTAAGACCATCATATTTTTTTTCTGTTAACTTGGTAAATCACCATAAAATTTCTGAACGTTCTCCAGCCTGGAATGGACCCTGCTTGGTCATGCCGTGGCACCCTTCCTGTATTTCTGGGCTCTTTGCTCCCACTCTGAGAGACTTCTGTGACACGCTAATGAGCGAATGATCTGCTGTCTTCTGGTCTTGTGATGTCTGTGTTTGGGAAGCAGTATTATTTTTCATTGCATTTTTATAGAGATTTCTGTGAAATCATATGGACCTAGAATTTCCTTTGTCGGGAGATTTTGTTTACAAGTTCCATATGTTATAACAGAAATCTGTCGATTAATGCTTTCTACTGTGCCTGAAGTCATATTTGATAGGGTGAATTTCTAAAGGACGTAGATTTTTCATCCAAGTTGTCAAGTTTGTTGATGCTTTCCAAGTGACTCAGTGGTAAAGAATCTGCCTGTCAATGCAGGAGATGCAAGAGACGTGGGTCTGATCCCGGGATCAGTAAGGTCCTCTGGAGGAGGAAATGGCACCCCACTCCAGTGATTTTGCCTGGAGAATCCCAGGGAGGCGGGAGTCTGGCGGGCTGTGGGGTCACAAAGAGTCGGACACCACCTAGTGGCGGAACAACAGCAACAACGAGAATCTGCCGCACAGCAAGGGAACCGGACTCAGCGCTCTGTGGCGACCTAATTGGGAAGGAACCCGACAGAGCAGGGGTCTGTGTGCACGCCTGGCTCACCCACCCTGCTGCAGAGCAGACACCAGCGCAGCATTGGGAAGCACCTATATCCAGCGAGAACTGGTTTAAGCGTGTTGCTAGGCTCCCGGGGCTTAGAAGAGGGAATCTTTAATTAGAGCTTCCATTCAAAGCAATGTTGTGCTGCCACTAACCATATAGGTTACATTAGGTTTGACTGTGAGTTTTGGAGCTAATTGTAGGATGAAAATTGGTTTCGACTGTTCAATTTGTGTTGGGCTGACAATTTTACAGTCAGAAATTTTGGAGAAAGCTTCTGCTCTCCTTGGCCTCCATTCCCCCTTCTTCCTGGGAAAGGGAGAGTGGTAATTTATTCTTCAGCCTTTTCAGTGCATATTTATTTGAGAAGAAAAATGATTGCTCCTATTTTTCAGAGCTTAGAAAGCCACTAAGGAAAGGAGAATTCTTGGAATTCTTGGAGAAGCACAGGGAATCTGTGCAAACAGCACTTTCAAAAACTACCTGCCTGTTTAAAGCAAGGTTACTGATTTTTAAATTTAACAGCCTTAAAAAAAATAAAGGCAAGAAGCTGCTGTATTACACCAGGGAGCCCAGCGTGGTGTTCGGTGAAGACCTAGAAGGGTGGGAGTCCAGAAGGGGCTGGTGAGCTACCGTCCATGAGGTTGCGAGAGGCAGACACAGCCGACTGACTGAGCGCATGCACACACACACACACACACACACACACACACCCAATATCTTACTAAAAGTGGCTTAAACAAAAATGTCTTTGTTACCACGCCAAGGGTGCAGTCCAAGAGGGTCGGACTGAAAGTGCCCCAAGCATGCAGAGGTGCAGGCTCCCTCCTCCTGCCACATTCCTCAGAGCATTGAGTGTAATGCTCAGGGTTTCAGCGTGACTATTGCAACTCCGAACATCACATCCACGCTCAAACATATCCAGAGAGAGAAAGAAAGGGAGCATGGAGGAAAGTGTGTACTATTTAGGATTTGTGAGTGATAGAAACCCCCAGACAACAGTGGCTTAAACAAGAAAAAAGCTCACTTATTTTTTGTTAGTCCTTCTGGGTAGGTAGTGCAAGGCTTCTGTGGAGCTCCACGTAGCAAGAACTCACGTTTCTCCTTCCTTTTTGCTCCACCCGTTCGAACATGAATTCATGGTCCAAGCTGGTAAGATCTGTTATAAATGGAAAGCCAGAGGAAGAGACAAATAAAAGATCAGAGGGTATACATGTGCCATCTCTTTAGAAAGGTCCTGGGAAATTGTCCAGTTCAGTTCAGTCGCTCACTCGTGTCTGACTCTTTGCAACCCCATGGATTGCAGCACGCCATGCCTCCCTGTCTATCACCAACTCCTGGAGCTTACCCATATTTCATGTCCACTGAGTCAGCGATGCCATCCAACCATCTCATCCTCTCTTGTCCCCTTCTTCTCCCGCCTTCAATCTTTCCCAGCATCAGGGTCTTTTCCAATGAGTCAGCTCTTCACATTAGGTGGCCAAAGTATTGGAGTTTCAGTTTCAACATCAGGCCTTCCCATGAATACCCAGGACTGATCTCCTTCAGAATGGACTGGTTGGATCTCCTTTCAGTCCAAGGGACTCTCAAGAGTCTTCTACAACACCACAGTTCAAAAGCATCAGTTCTTTTGGCACTCAGCCTTCTTCACAGTCCAGCTCTCCCACCCACACATGACCACAGGAAAACCATAGCCTTGACTAGATGCACCTTTGTTGGCAAACTAATGTCTCTGCTTTTTATGCTGTCCAGTTTGGTCATAGGTTTTCTTCCACAGAGAAAGCGTCTTTCAAGTTTATGGCTACAGTCACCATCTATAGTGATTTTGGAGCCCAAGAAAATAAAGTCCCTCACCGTTTCCCCATCTATTTGCCATGAAGTGATGGGACCAGATGCCATGATCTTAGTTTTCTGAATGTTGAGTTTTAAGCCAACTTTTTCACTCTCCTCTTTCACCTTCATCAAGAGGCTCTTTAGTTCTTCTTCGCTTTCTGCCATAAGGGTGGTGTCATCTGCATATCTGCATATTGATGTTTCTTCTGGCAATCTTGGTTCCAGCTTTTGCTTCATCCAGTTCAGTATTTCTCATGATGTACTCTGCATATAAGTTAAATAAGCAGAGTGACAATATACAGCCTTGAAGTACTCCCTTCCCATTTTGGAATAATAAAGGTAAGGAGATGCTATATTAAACAGGGAGCCCAGCCTGGTGCTCTGTAAAGACATAGAAGAGGGGGAGGGAGGTTCAAGAGGAATGGTATATATTTCCACCTGCCAATGCCAGAGACACAGAGATGCAGCTTTGATCCCAAGATCAGGAAGGTCCTCTGGAGTAGAAAATGGCAACCCGTTGAAGTATTCTTGCCTGGAAAACTCCACAGACAGAGGAGCCTGGTGGGCTAACATCCATGAGGTCGCAAAAGAGTCAGGAACAACTGAGTGACTGAGCACACACACACACACACACACAACAAATATCTTATGAAAAGTGGGATATTGCTGTATTACATTAATCAGAACTCAGCTACCTCGCCACACCCCTTGCCAAAGAGAATGAAAATTGCTGTCTTTATTCTGGGTGATCATGTGAACAGCTAATAATAGGGATGTTTTAGAATATAATGAACGGAAATGGATATTGATGGAAATTACTGGTCTTTTCTGCAGAGGGTATCTTGGCCTCCTCCTCTCCCTTCTGAGCATGAGTAAACTGTTTCCCAGATCATTCCCCTTGACATCTCCTTAGTCACAACTGCACCAACATAAGTACCCCAGCTCTAAGGGGGTAAAGAAAGCTGGGGTCTGGCATTCTAATCTCTGCCATGGACGGTGGCTATGCTAATGAGCAGTTAAGAAGGAAAAGGTTGCTTAAGCAACACTGAAGGAAAGTGAAAGTGAAATCGTTCAGTCTGTCTGACTCTTTGCGACCCCATGGACTATAGCCTGCCAGGTTCCTCTGTCCGTGGGATTTTCCAGGCAACAGTACTGGAGTGGATTGCCATTTCCTTCTCCAGGGCACCTTCCCACCCCAGGGATCGAACCTGGGTCTCCTGCGTTGTAGACAGACGCTTTACCCTCTGAGCCACCAGGGGAGCCCAGTACAAAATAAGAAACAGTGCAAGACAGCATCACCTTTTAATACATGTGAATATCCACTGGGGGGAAAAATCTCTCCTCGTTGTTCTTTTTCAAAGTTTTCAGTTATTTTCAATTTGTGATTGACATCTGAGTTTGTACAGCCTGTTATATCCCTATTTGTCTAGGTCCCATTTTCTTTTCCCATCACATGATAGGATTTGGCTACATGAACTTATGGATATTTCCGAGTTTTCCAGTTCTGGCCCACAAGACAGTGAGCTGCTCAGAAGCCAGTGTTTGGCAGCTTAGACAGAAGGGGACCGTCTGTGCTGGGGGGTGCGTGCTGGAACTGCGGAATGTGAGGCTCAGCTTTGCCTCATGAGTGTCTTAGCAGATGCGGTTCGCCAAGGTGGCGCCCTGGCCGCTGGGGTGGAGGCCTCATGCTCATTACCACACGCACTTTGACCCAGCGTGCTCACTGGGAGCTGTCTGTGCGCCAGCCTCGCTCATTAGAACCCCCGAAGCTTCAAGGCTGCACTCTCCAGGGGTTCAGATCTCAGCCTTCCTTGTCTCAGAAGCCGCATCCCCCAAGGACTTCCTTGGCTGCACTCTATCCATGTTTGACTACCTCATTAGAAACTCTTTAATGAGGCAAGAGTTTCAGGATGGTTAGCAGCAGAGTGAGCTTGAAGACAGAGCCCAAGGGAGTGATTACCTCATGGCTGGGGAAAACAGGCTCCGGTATTATTGGTAAACAGTCCAAGGCCATAGCTAACTCACTTCTGATAAGGCGAGGTTAGAGGGCAATGGGAAGGAGCAGCTTCCGTGCAGAGCCAGGGCTAAGCTTCTGTTTAAGGCCTAGACCCGGGTCCCAGCTCATCCCTAGCAGTGGACTCTCGAAAAGAGCCGTCACCCAGCACTACTACTGCTCGATCCACAGCCGTGCCAGACGCATTTAAATGAGCATGGTAATGCAGTTTAGCTGCCTGGCACAGGACAGAACAGGTTCATTAGCACTGTTATTTTGAAAGATGTATTTGAATACAGTATCTAATCACTTAAGTGCTAGCGTGTCATTTAAATGCACTCAAATATACATCAGGCTTCCCTGCTGGCTCAGATGGCAAAGAATCTGCCTGCAATGCAGCTGACCCAGGTTCAGTCCTTGAGTTGGGAAGATCCCCTGGAGAAGGAAATGGCTACCCACTCCAGTATTCTTCCCTGGAGAATTCCATGGATAGATCTACTAAGGTGATATGTTAGTACTCATGTGCTTAGAAATTTTAAATCCATTTTAACCCTCTGAATCTTTTTTAATCTCTTCATTATTGAATAAAAATTAATTTGGAAGTTAATAAAAATTCAGATTAAAAATCCAAATAATAGGTGTCACTTATTGTATTGTTATACAAATTGAAACTGTATTGGACAAATGGCTTAATAAACATGTTTCACTTTTCTTGTGTCCACTCCAGATTTCATTAAATGACAGAAAAGATCAGTTTTGAAATGTAAAACTGCATTAATATTAGGAAAGTCAGAAATAACGTCATCAGTTAGCAGATATTTCACAGATTACTTCAGAAGGGGAAAAGCCTGTGAAGTGACTGAGACAGTGAGGGCGAAACCGCAAACACTCAGGGAAGGTGTCCATGAAGGCAAGCATGATCGGTGTTCTATTAACAGACGCAGGAGCAGGAACGACCCCAGGGCTTCGCCAGGTGATTACCTGGGGAGCTGCTTGAACAGATCTACAGGGACCAGCTCCTCCCCAGTTTTCTTAGGGTGCATTTGTCCACAGGTCAAACTTTGTTGGAATTAGAACCAGAGAAGCGTGGTCCTGTATAGGCACCCACAGACCCGAAAAGGTAAGATCCTGGTATGGCACAATTACCAAGTAGAGGAGACAACTGTGAGACACACTCCAGTAAAGTAAACGGCTCAAAAATGAGAAAGCCGGGATTAAAGAAATCAGGGAGAAAAACAAAAACGTAAAACCTATTTTTAAGCCCATGACTTTTTATATAGAATGCAATACAGTGTGTGTGTTTTTTTTTAATAGAATCTGGTTCTAAACTGCTAAATAATGTTAATTTTAGAGTAGTTGGTCTTGAGGAAGAGCATGCTAACGTTCTTGGTTTCTTAAGGAAGCAGATTCTGATTCAATACAAAATATGTTTAACTTGTGTTAAAAATGCAAGAGAAACTATAAAAGAATAGCTATAAATGTGAAATTTCCAAAATACTATGCAATTCATAGATAAAAGGTAAGAAAAATGACAAGATTTTAAATACCAAATAACATAATAAATACATGAGTTACAAATCAAAATATATCAAAAATTGCAATGAAGAAAAATGTAATAAATTAAACTTTTCAGGGAGAATTGCTCTTCAGTTCAGTTCAGTCGCTGAGTCATGTCCGACTCTTTGCCACCTCATGAACCGCAGCACACCAGGCCTCCCTGTCCACCACCAACTCCCAGAGCTTACCCAAACCCATGTCCATTGAGTCAGTGATGCCATCCAACCATCTCATCCTCTGTCATCCCCTTCTCCCTCTGCCTTCAATTTTTCCCAGCATCAGGGTCTTTTCAAATGAGTCAGCTCTTCAAATGAGGTGGCCAAAGTACTGAAGTTTCAGCTTCTTCGTCAGTCCTTCCAATGAACACCCAGGACTGATATCCTTTAGGATAGACTGGTTGGATCTCCTTGCAGTCCAAGGGACTCTCAAGAGTCTTCTCCAACACCACAGTTCAAAAGCATCAATTCTTAGGCACTCAGCTTTCTTCACAGTCCAACTCTCATATCCATACATGACCACAGGAAAAACCTCCAGGCCTCCCTGTCCACCACCAACTCCCAGAGCTTACCCAAACCCATGTCCATTGAGTCAGTGATGCCATCCAACCATCTCATCCTCTGTCATCCCCTTCTCCCTCTGCCTTCAATTTTTCCCAGCATCAGGGTCTTTTCAAATGAGTCAGCTCTTCAAATGAGGTGGCCAAAGTACTGAAGTTTCAGCTTCTTCGTCAGTCCTTCCAATGAACACCCAGGACTGATATCCTTTAGGATAGACTGGTTGGATCTCCTTGCAGTCCAAGGGACTCTCAAGAGTCTTCTCCAACACCACAGTTCAAAAGCATCAATTCTTAGGCACTCAGCTTTCTTCACAGTCCAACTCTCATATCCATACATGACCACAGGAAAAACCATAGCCTTGACTAGACAAACTTTTGTTGACAAAGTAATTGCTCTTAGTACAATTTTTTTTTAAAGCTACATGTGTTTTGATACTTTGTCTATAAACTACATCTAAAACAAAATGGCATGGAAGAGTCAGAGAGGAAATACTGAATGGAAGAAAATATTTGCAAATGATATGACTGACAAGGTGTTAATATCTAGAGTAAATAAACAGCTCACACAACTTAACATCAAGAAAACAAAGGAACAGTCCTATTAAAAAATAGGCACAAGACTTGAAAATAAATTTTTCCAAAGAGGAAATATAGATGGCCAACAGGCTGTAAAATGATGTTTCACATCACTAATTATCAGGGAAATGCAAATTAAAACCACAATAAGATATCACCTCATACTTGTCAGAATGGCTATCATCAAAATGAACACAAGCAAAAAATGTTGGTAAGAGTGTGGAGAAAAGGGAACCCTTGTACACTATTGGTAGAAATGTATATTGGTACAGCCACTGTGGAAAACAGTATAGATGGTTCTCTATGAGTTTGTGTTTGAAATATAATTGACCTGTAAAACTATATTAATTCCTGTTATATGATACTTCTATACATTTTTAAGTGTAAGAATAGGCCTAGTTATAATATGTTACCATACGAAGGTATCACATAGCTGTTGACTTTATTCCCCACATTGCATACTTCATACCCATGACTCATTTATTTTCCACACTTCATACCCATGAGTCATTTATTTTGTACCTCTCAATACAGACCGCCTGACCTGCCTCTTGAGAAATATGTGTACAGGTCAGGAAACAACAGTTAGAACTGGACATGGAACTACACACTGGTTCCAAATAGGAAAAGGAGAATGTCAAGGCTGTATATTGGCATCCTGCCTATTTAACTTCTATGCAGAATCCATCATGAGAAATGCTGGGTTGACCTGCCTCTTGAGAAATATGTGTACAGGTCAGGAAACAACAGTTAGAACTGGACATGGAACTACACACTGGTTCCAAATAGGAAAAGGAGAATGTCAAGGCTGTATATTGGCATCCTGCCTATTTAACTTCTATGCAGAATCCATCATGAGAAATGCTGGGTGGGAGGAAGCACAAGCTGGAATCAGGATTACTGGGAGAAATATCAATAACTTCAGATAAGCAGATGACACCATCCTTATGGCAGAAAGTGAAGAGGAACTAAAAAGCCTCCTGATGAAAGTGAAAGAGGAGAGTGCAAAAGTTGGCTTAAAGCTCAACATTCAGAAAACGAAGATCATGGCATCTGGTCCCATCACTTCATGGGAAATAGATGGGGAAACAGTGGAAACAGTGGCTGACTTTATTTTTCTGGGCTCCAAAATCACTGCAGATGGTGCCCACAGCCATGAAATGAAAAGATGCATACTCCTTGGAAGGAAAGTTATCACCAAACTAGACAGCATGTTAAAAAAAAAAGAAACATTACCTTGTCAACAAAGATCCGTCTAGTCAAACCTATAGTTTTTCCAGCAGTCATGTATGGATGTGAGAGTTGGATTATAAAGAAAGCTGAGAACCGAAGAATTGATGCTTTGAACTGGGTGTCAGAGAAGACTCTCGAGAGTCCCTTGGACTGCAAGGAAATTGAGCCAGTCCATACGGAAGGAGATCAGTCCTGGGTGTTCATTGGGAGGACTGATGTTGAAGCTGAAACTCCAATGCTTTGGCCACCTGATGTGAAGAGTTGACTCATTTGAAAAGACCCTGATGCTGGGAGGAATTGGGGGCATGAGGAGAAGGGGACAACAGAGGATGAGATGGTTGGATGGCATCACTGACTCAGTGGACATGGGTTTGGGTGGACACCAGCAGTTGATGATGGACAAGGAGGCCTGCCGTGCTGCTGTTCATGGAGTCACAAAGAGTCGGACACGACTGAGTGAACTGAACTGAACTCAACTGAATCTGCTTCACTTGTTTCTTTCTTCTTCTCACCACCTTCCTCTCTGGCAACCACCAGTTTGTTCTCTTATACACTGATGTATCTGTTTATATTATGTTTATTCACTTGATTTTTTGTATATTCCCCATATAAGTGAAATGATATAGTATTTGTCTTTTCCTGGCTTATTTCACTTAGCATCATACCCTTTGGGCCATCCATGTTGTAGAAAGTGGCACTAATTTCATTCTTTTATTTTTATGGCTGAGTTCTATATCTATAAATGAATATCTGTGTGTATATATATATATAAAGAAGTTATATATTTGTGTATAAATTCTTCATCCATTCTTTTATTGATAGATAGAGCTTCCCTAGTAGCTCAGTTGGTACCCTGGTGGCTCAGCTGGTAAAGAATCGGCCTGCAATGTGGGAGACCTGGGTTCGATCCAATTTAGGAAGATCCCCTGGAGAAGGGAACAGCTCCCCACTCCAGTATTCTGGCCTGGAGAATTCCATGGACTATAGAGTCCATGAAGTCACAAAGAGTTGGACACAACTGAGTTACTTTCACTTTCACTTTAGATTGCTTCCATATCTTAACTATTGTAAATAATGCTGTAGTGAACACAGGCATATATCTTTTTAAATTAGTGTTTCTGTTTTCTTCAGATAAATACCCAGGAGTAGAATTGCTGGATCATATAGTGATTCTATTTTTAATGTTTTGAAGAATCTCCATACTATTTTCTGTAGTGGCTGCACCTGTTTACATTCCCACCAACAATGTGAGGGTTCTCATTTTCCCATGTTGTCTCCAACACTGTTATTTCTTGTCTTTTTGCCATTCTGACAGATATTAGGTGATAGCTCACTGTGGTTTTGATTTGCATTTCCCTGATGGTTAGTCACATTAATCATCTTTTTCATGTGACTCTTGGTCATCTGTATGTCTTTGAAAGAATGTCTAGTCAGATCCTCTGTCCATTTTTTAATTGCTTTTTCTTCATATTGAGTTACATGAATTCTTTTCATATTTTGGATAGTGATTCCTTATTGGATATATCATCTACAAACATCTTCTCCCATTAAGTAGTTTGCTTTTTCATTTTGCTTATAGTTTCCTTCCCTGTGCAAAAGCACTTTAATTTGACTTTGTCCCACTTGTTTATTTTTGCTTTTGCTTCCTTTGCCGAAAGAGATGTATCCCCCCCCTCAAAAAAAATTACTAAAACTGATGCCAAAGAGTTTCCTGCCTATTTTTCTTTCTCGAAATTTTATGATTTCACGTCTTGCATCTAAGTCTTTAATCTATTTTGAATTTATTTTTGTTCATGTTATGAGAAAGTAGTCCAGTTTGATTCTTTTGCATATAGTTGTCCAGTTTTCCCAACACCATTTATTAAAGAGTCTGTCATTTCTTCGTTGTATATTCTTGCCTCTTTTGTCATAGATTAATTGCCCTTATATGTGTGGGTTCATTTCCGGGCTCAGAGATATTTTTGCATGTTTATTAACTAACTGGACTAGGAAGCACTTTGGCTTATATATATATTCCTTGTTCTGAAATGTCAAATGCTATTAATCTAAATGTATTAAAATTTCCATTTTAATACTTTGCAGACATTTTCCTAAGAATTGATTGGTTATAACCAATTCTCCCTCTCGGAGAGATCCGCATTTTGTGGACCCTAGAAAATACTCAATTTAAAGCCCTTATTACTCAAGAAAATGAATAAGAATTAGGAATATGAAAATAGGTAGAAATGTGGATGTTTATTTAGAATGAGAAATCACAACAAAATATGAATTTTAGAAGACTGATAAATATCACTAATATCATAAAATTCAAAAAAGTTAATAATATTCTTATTAACTACCTAACATCAATGTTATACTTTTATTCTTTTGGCTGCGTACCTTTTGATCACCTCTTCATATGCAAAAGTTTGTAATGTTTTCTTTTGTGTGTATGTGTGTAGCAAAGTTTTATTAAAGTATAAAGGAGATAAAGAAAGCTTCTGACATAGGCATCATAAGGGGGCAGAAAGAGTACCCCGCTGCTAGTCTTCAGCTGGAAGTTGTATAGTAACTGAAGTGAAGTGAAGTCGCTCAGTCGTGTCCGACTCTTTGCAACCCCATGGACTGTAGCCTACCAGGCTCCATCCATGGGATTTTCCAGGCAAGAATACTGGAATGGGTTGCCATTTCCTTCTCCATATAACATTTTCTCTAGAAAAAAATAAAATGATAAAATTTAATATTTCCGCTAGCATGGCTGAAGTGTGTGTATATAATTATTGACAACTTGGGAAAGTGTCTTTTAGCTTTACAACTAATTATTGATAATGCTATACATAAATTTACAAGATTGTTTTCAAATTTGGGTTAACCTCTCTCAGGTTTATTTCATGTATCAGCTGCTATATTTCAGGTGGTTTCAAGGTTTCCTGAGCATTGCTGCTGCCGCTAAGTCGCTTCAGTCGTGTCTGACTCTGTGCGACCCCATAGACAGCAGCCCACTAGGCTCCCCCATCCCTGGGATTCTCCAGGCAAGAACAATGGAGTGGGTTGCCATTTCCTTCTCCAATGCATGAAAGTGAAAAGTTAAAGTGAAGTCGCTTAGTCGTTTCCGACTCTTAGTGACCCCATGGACTACAGCCTACCAGGCTCCTCCATCCATGGAATTTTCCAGACAAGAGTACTAGAGTGATTTTATGATACTTGTTAGTCAGCTGGTGACTGAAGAGAAAGCATATTTAGTGTATTCTGTAATATTTGTTGACATCAATGTTTTATGTAAAATTATCAAGAAATTTAATGTTTTTTCTAGCATGTGTATAAATCAGTCCTCTTTTTAATTGGATTCTCAAATAACCAGCATGCCTGTTAATTAATTTTTTGTGAAAACTTTTTTTTAAGTAATTTTAGTTTATGTATA
>SJYC01021923.1:0-25398 GCA_006408675.1 Madoqua kirkii | reverse complement strand
TTTTATGTGAAAACTTTTTCTTTTAGTAACTTTAGCTTATGTATAATCTTACAAAGTTTGGTATAATTTATTTTTAAATGTCAGAATAATTTCTTTTGACTTGATTTCATTGCTTATGTTTGTCATCTTTGTCCCATATCCATTAAACTTTCTCCTGAATGTTCTTTCTGTTTTTTAAAAAACACATTTAAAAATGACTTAAACAGCTGACTTTTCTATACAAAAATGTTGAGCCCATATTTATTGAAATATTCCATGATTTAAAAGGCAGTGGACTAATTGGACTTCATTAAATATTTCACTTTGATCAAAAACTTACAAAAAATACAGTACATTTTAAATTATATGTGCTGTGTTATGGAATATATTCCTGACATTCCTCTCCTGACAGGAGAAACTATTTTGCCAAGGTGGAAATGGAAACTGATCATTGTGTACAAGTTTACATCTCTCATGTTTGGAGGAATTGCCCCAGACTAAGTTGTGATGTTGTACATTTTAAATTTTATTTCTCCTGCATTATACACATATATGCTCTTCTATATATGTGTATATACAGGCTTCTCAGGTAGCTCAGCAGTAAAGAATCCACCTGCAATGTAGGAGACATAGTTTCGAACCCTGGGTTGGGAAGATTTGCTGGAGGAGGGCATGGCAACCCACTCCAGTATTCTTGCCTGGAAAATACCATGGACAGAGGAGCCTGGCGGGCTACTGTCCATAGGGTTGCAGAATCAGACACAACTGATGCCAGTTAGCGTGCATGCACATTAGGCTTATATTGGAGCCACTTAATGCATTCTTTTTTAACTTTCCTTTATTTTTTATTTATTAATCTTTCTATGCTTTCTTCATTCATCTTCTCTATAGTTTGGCATTTGTCCAGTCTAGTTCATTAATGTTTACAATTTTCATTTTCAAATTTCTGTTTGGCTATATTTAATCAAATAGCTGTATCTGACTCATATTCACCATTTTGCTACTTAATTCATGGTTTGCTTTATGTTTATTACTCCTTCCTTTATATTTCTAAAGGCTCTAAATCTACTGTGTCAATTTGAATGAACTTAACCAATAATGATAAAGTCAAGGAACCTTTCTTGTTTCTGAGTGAGAAGTCTGGAGGAAAGCAGGCCAGGTTCATTAGGGGCTCCATGAGGCCATCAGGGGCCCAGCCTCTTGTTCTTCTCTCCTCACTCTAGAGTGTTAGTGCCTCTTAGGGATCAAAAAATGCCTGCTCTCATATGAAAGTTGGTTTTAAAGCACTAAGTAAGATAAATAGTGTCAAAAATTCTTTTTCTCTCCAGAGAGAAAATCTTTCCAGTAAATTGTTCAGTTCAGTTCAGTTCAGTCGCGTCCGACTTTTTGTGACCCCATGAATTGCAACATGCCAGACCTCCCTGTCCATCATCAACTCCCGGAGTTCACTCAAACTCACATCCATTGAGTCAGTGATGCCATCCAGCCATCTCATCCTCTGTCGTCCCCTTCTCCTCCTGCTCCCAAGCCCCCACTCCCCCGCTCCCACCATCAGTCTTTTCCAATGAGTCAACTCTCCGCATCAAGTGGCCAAAGTACTGGAGTTTCAGCTTTAGCATCATTCCTTCCAAAGAACACCCAGGACTGATATCCTTTAGAATGGACTCGTTGGATCTCATTTTTAGACTCCAGTAAATCCCCTCTCATGTCCCTTTGATCAGAGTGAGGTGTGCACACAGGACACATACAGACACACACCCTTAGCCCAATGACTAACAGACAGGAAGGGGCTGGGTAAGCCTTAAGCCTTGAGGAATGTGCCAGGACTGGGCACCTAATGCCTTGGGCATGGAGGAAGGGGGTGTATTCTTTAAGCAACAACCAATATGTCTGCTACATGCTTATTTAAAAATTTTTTTCAAAAGATCCCACTTTGTTTGACTTTCCTCAGAGGTGAATTTTCCCAATGTATATTAATTTTTGCTTAAGATTTTCTCATATTCCATTCTCTTTTCCCTACAAGCATTCCTTCTCTTTACAGTAGTTAAAGGATTACTTCCATCTGCTTGATGTTCAGAACCAGTTCTTAGGGGTGATGGTTTGAGGTAACTTATGAGGTATTAATATGTAATTCCTGTGTCAGTGAGAGGTTTAGTTTGCTGATGAAGAAAAAGAAAATAAAACACCTGAGGGTCTGGAATTAGCAGATGCAAACTATTCTGTGGAGAATGGGTAAATAACGCGTGAAAGTGTTCGTTGCTCAGTTTTGTCCAGCTCTTTGTGACCCCATGGACTGTTGCTCTTGAACCTCCTCTGTCCATGCAGTTCTCCAAACTAGAGTGGGTAGCCAGTCCCTTCTCCAGGGGATCTTTACCATCTGAGCCACTATGGTTAATTCAGACTTTTTGTCATTCCGAGTTAATCATGGATTAAAACTCAAGAATACTGGAGTGAGTAGCCATTCCCTTCTCCAAGGGATCTTCCTGACCCACAGTTCTAAACCTGCATTGCAGGCAGCCTCTGTGTCATCTGAGCCATGAGGGGAGCCCCATAAATGACAAGATCCAACTGTATATCACAGGGAACTATATTCAGTGGTATAATATCTGCCAATTTAATATCAGTAGAGAGGCAGCAGCAGCAGGGGTGTTTTTCATGATAAACCTATTGAAATGTGATGCTATATTTAGGCAATTTATTAACAACTATTCATTCACAATATGAAGGAACCTTAAATAAGGTGTGGAAAAGAATATGATAAAGGATGAATTCTAGAAAAATTATACTGATGAACCTATTCCCAGGGCAGAAATAGAGACACAGACATAAAGAATAGATTTGTGGATACAGTGAGGGAAGGAGAGGGTGGGATGAATTAAGAGATTAACACTGGCATATATACACTATCATGTGTAAAATATATAAGCTGTGTTCTGTGATGACCTAGAGGGGTAGGATGGGGGAGCGGTGGGAGGGAGGCTCAAGAAGAAGGGGAAATATGTATACTTATAGCTGATTCATGTTTTTGAACAGCAGAAACCAACATAACATTGTAAAGCAATTATCCTCCAATTAAAAAATATATATATGCATGGGTATATATGTGTATATGTGCATGTGTGTGTGTGTGTGCAACTGAATCACTGTGCTGTATAGCAGATATTAACACAATGTTGAAATCAGCTGTACTTGAATAAAATGAATTTTAGAAAAATGCCTGAGGTTTGCCTCTTAAACCCTGAAAACAGTGCTCTTAAATTTTTTTCATGTACATTCTGTAACATGTGTTCCCTGAATAAATGCCTCATCTGCCCTCTTGTTTTTCTTCTCCAAGTTTTCAGAACATTTATGTATGCTCCTTTCTTATTTCTGAAATATAAAATTGTTATTCAGTAAATCAAGTCTTGTAGTACATTAGAGCTAGAGTACATATAAGGGCCTATCCCTGTGTTAGATGCTATGAAAGTTCATAAATGTGTGAGTCACAGGCTAATTTCCTGAAGCTCAGTTTGGAGTTAGAGAGGAGTGTGCACACAAACACGTGTATGAGCCTTAAATGAAGAGTGCCAGCCACTGTGCTCCATTAGGTTTGAAGGGAGTGAACATATTCTTTCTTTACCTGGTGATGAAAACTATAAAGAAGAAAGGCACGCAGTGCCAGATCCTACACAGAGTGATAATTGGGTATCAGTTCCAGCTGTCTGAGGTTACGCCCACAACAGCGATGCTAGCATGACTTCAGGTCTCGCTACCTTAATACCTGAAGAACAGATTGTTTAACCTTGGCTGCAGTGGGCCCTCCTGACATTATTTATTGTAGTTTTCTAATTTCATTACTTTTCTGGTTTCCAAATAGTCATTTTCACTTTACATCTTGAGCTGTTTTGACACAAGAGTTGAATCTCCAGATTTTAAAACAGCTTATTTGAGGCTCCTTAATATTGTGGGTGAATGGTTGTCATTAAGAAAGCATTTGAATATAACATCACATTTCAATATGTGTGTCATGAAAAATACCCCTGCTGCTGTTGCCTGCTTCACTGATATTAAATGACTCAGACAGATTCTGTATCTCATAATCTCCTTGACTTAAAAGCAGGTGCATCTTATGTGACAGCCAGAAAATTTGCACAGCAATATAGTACTTAACCTGAAGAAGGCAATGGCATCCCGTTCCAGTACTCTTGCCTGGAAACTCCCATGGACAGAGGAGCCTGGTAGGCTGCAGTCCATGGGGTCGCTGAGTCAGACACGACTGAGTGACTTCACTTTCACTTTTCACTTTCATGCATTGGAGAAGGAAATGGCAACCCACTCCAGTGTTCTTGCCTGGAGAATCCCAGGGATGGCAGAGCCCAATGGGCTGCCATCTGTGGGGTCGCACAGAGTCGGACATGACTGAAGCGACTTAGCAGCAGCAGCATAGTACTTAACCACAGGGTTAAACATTTTCTACCTTGCAGATAGGAGGTATGCTTCTAAAGAAAAGAAAAGAAAATTCTGTTTTCTGACTCACTTTGTTTTCAGATTGAAAAAAAATTTTTTTGCAGTTTAAATTGTATCAATCTACAGTAAATAACATGAGTAGGATGCTAGACTATGGGAGTCTTTTTCCTAGTAAGTTAAAAAAAAATCATCACGATGGATTCTAATCTGGTTTTGTTGTGCTCTGTATCCACCAGCAGTTAAATGTTTGTAGCCAAGACTTGCAGATCTATTTATGTCATTGTGTGGCTTAATATTGCTCACAAACTTCAACATCCATTGATAATTTACAAACTTCTGAGCACGCCTATGAAGCCCACTCATTCCAGCCCCTTCCAACTTTCTGATTCTTCACCCTAGTTGATCCAAGGTCATGGCTGTGTCTTTGAACTTGACCCAGGTCCTCCTTGAAGGCTGTGCTACTAGACCACTGAAGAACAGTGCTGTTGACCGTGTCGACCCAAATATATTGCCTGTCTGTTGCATTGCATTTCATGAAAGGAGTCTAGAATATTTGAATCATTTATTTTTTCTTTCTCATGACTAGACTGAAGTTATAGATTTTGGTGAGAGACTACAGATAGGCAAGAGTTGGAATAAATCATGTTTACTTAATATAGATAAAGGTGGTAACCTACAAAAATTTTTATAGATTTGTGTATATTCCTGGGTTAGCATATACATGCAATTTTCTGTGTTCTGGTAGCTGAGAGGTCTTAGAAACAGTGAGCACACTTAGCACTCAGAACTTGGTTTCTAATACATTCTCCAGTGAAAGGAACCACGACTCCTTGGAGAAATGGTTGATTGTAGGTTTGAGCGAGAAATCTTCAATATGAGCCTAGAGCATCTTAAAGTGCTAGGAAATAAGGAAAATATCAAACAAAAGCACAAAAAAATGGGGACATATAAAAGGGCCCCAGGGGTTGAACCCACATCTCTTGCACTGGCAGGCAGATTCTTTACCACTAGCACTTCTTGGGAGCCCCATGAAAGGGATGCAGGGGCAATTGGAACTACAAAATAAAGTAGTATTGCATTATAACAAGAAGTATAAAATATTCACAAATTTATCTGATGTGAATACATGATTGAATAAATAAATGGAAAATAGGCATATCCAATGTAAAAACATTTCTAATAATTTATGTTTCTTAACTCTCTACTCCTTAAGCATGGGCTGTACATAATCACTTCCTTCTATAGACTGCAGTGTTGAAGGAGAGTAATTTTACAGCAGATGAACTTACTAAATACTGTCACCCAGGTGATCAAGTTTAATGTAAATAATGATGTCATACTGATAGCTTCTGGAGTAAGAAATGGCAACCCACTCCAGTATTCTTGCCTAGAAAATTTCATGGACAGAGGAGCCTGGCAGGATACAGTCCAGGAGTTCACAAAGAACTGGACACAACTAAGCAACTAAGCACATTAATAGCTTATGTGATGAAAATGGCACTTTTTACCTTCATGGTCATCTTCTCCAAAACCCATAACCCTAGCCTAATTATGAGAAAATATCAGACAAATCTTAAATGAGAGTCTTTCTACAAAATACCCAACCACTACACCTCAAAACTGTCAAAATTATCAAACAAGAAACATCTGAGATGCTCTTACAACCCAGAAAAGCCTAAGGAGATACGACAAGTTAAATGCAGTTTGCTATTCTGGATGCAATTCTGGAACTGAAAAAGGATTTTAGGTAAAAAATTGAGGAAATATGAATAAAGTATGTTTTTTAGTTAAATAAAAAAGGCTCCTTAAAGATGGAGAGTCTCTTCCAGTTCCCTTTAATCTTCACCAGTGTTCAATATGAATATGAAGAAGGAATCTCTCTCAGTATTTAGGAAATTATTAGTGATTCTAGAAAGAATTTATTTCATTTTCTTAAATATTCTGTTTGTTTATGAATTCCCCTTTGTATTGCTCCTTTTTTGCTGGAACTTTCAATCTTTTGAAGCCAGATGCATAAAACTTTGAAAACATCATATATAAATTACATAACAACTCTCAAGAGAAGTAGAAAAATTTATTTCATAGTCATTTAAACTGTGATGGGTATTTGATAAGTGACATTTTTAACATTTCCTCCTACCAGAGAAAACAAACAAATGAAGGCAGAATTATCCTAATAACAATGATAAGAACCATTATTTTTCAACTGGTTTATTTGTTGTTATGTAGCCACTAAGTGGTATCTGACTCTTGCAACCCCATAGAGGGTAGCCTGCCAGGATGCTCTGTCCATGGGATTTTCCGGGCAAGTATACTGAAGTGGGTAGACATTTCTTCTCCAGGGGATCTTCCTGACCCAAAGAGCAAACCTGTGTCTCTTGCATTGCCAGGTGGATGCTTTACCACTGAGACACTTGGGACACTCAGTGCTTGATAGACACTCCCTAGCTCCTCATTTCAGTATCAGTGCAGGCAGAGTTAATAACAAGCATTGCTATTTAGATGACTATTTATCAGGGTGACTCAGAGAACTAGACATTTCATATGTTACGGATGAACCATTACTGCGGGCTTGGAGTTTTTTCCCTCCCTGCCTGTCCTTTTCCCCAGTGTGTAGGGTTTGTGGGAAGGAGAAATGGGAGAGAGATTTTTGGTAGCCAGATCTGTAGAAGACACCTTACTATGACTCATATATACTAAAAAAAACAGTTCTTTGAATAATATGCGTAAACTAATTTTTAATGAGGCATTATCGTATCTTAAAATAGAATCTCTTTTTGTCTGCCTATTAACTGTGAAAATCACTAATGAGGGACTAAGAGCTAGGACTCACATAGGAGTTCAATAGATATGGTTGCAAAATATCTTAGTAGGTTTGTACTGTTTTGAAGTAAGTTTTTTAGGGACGATTTTAGGAAGGAGATTTTCGTGAATTATAGTCCATCAGCATTTGTTTTTTGTTGTTCTGAGAAGAACTTTGGTTGTCCTAAAGCTAATAATGGTGTGTGGGCTGTTGTATGTGGAGAGGATGTTCTGACCCTTGTGTGAGTACTTGACATTTTGCTGATGATGGTAAGAAAGGTGTGCTTATCCATTTCTGTGCACTTGTGATGGTTGCATTTTCTGAGAGGCTGGCCAGCATTATCAACACTGACTTAGGGATATACACCTACAGGGTCAAGTACTCCATGAAGAATTTTAACCAGAGACTTAGAAAAATTAACACTGAGACAGAATCATCAGCCTTCTGTGTCTCCAGGCTCTTGTGAGACTCTCTCCTATCAGAGCCTATCCATTCCTTCCATTGCAAGTAAATACTGATGAGAATATCCTGATGAAATACCGTAAACCTGAAGTTTGCATGAATCCAGATATAAAATGTTTTATAATCATTACAGATTTAATGGGTTCTTTTATAAGTATTTTGTAGATTCAACATGGGATTAGGGAATTATTAAAATTATAGAATGTAGACCTTTAATATTAAATATTATAACTCATACTAATTTCCACTATTGCAGACAAGTATGCAGAAAAGATCAAATGCATGTATATATTCTACAAACTTTGTTTTTATGCAAGACATTGGATTTCTCATGATTGACAATAAATGGAAAGGAAATTCAGTTTAGATTGAAAGAGCTAGAGGATTCATTTCAATGGATTTTTACTTTTGTTTCAAGTTTTATAATAAAGGTTTTAGGAACTTTGACAGAAATTAGACCAGTCTGTCACCTAGGCACTTTCTTAGTAGTATCTCCATAGTTTGACTTTCATCAGTCATAAAAGAATTCTTGAGCCATGTGGAAGAGATCTCTTTCTCTCTCTCCCCATCTCTCATCATCTACCACCTTTCTGTTTTCCTTACTTTTCTTCTGCCTATTTTCAGGGGAATTCCCAAAATGTTTAAATATTTTTCTGCAGCAAATGTGAGGAAAACTCTAGGCAAATCAGGTTTAAAAAAAGAAAGATTATTTCCTGATTTCTGGGGGAGGATAGACAGTTTTAAATAGAAACAAGGAAGAGATTAGGAATTCTGCTGTATATGAAAAATCTGTATTCATTAAGTAGAGCTATGCAAACAGCTGTAAATTTGGATAATAAGCAAGGGAAGATATCTGAATTTCATTAGTCTTTTTTTCCTTTACAGTTAGCAGATATCTCACCGTCTAAAATTACTTCGATTGTGGTTGACCACAATAAGCATGTAATTAAAATTGAAGAATGTTTACCAGGTGAGGAAATTTGATGAAATGGAGCCAGGAGAAGGGACTGGAAAATGTGCAAAGAAGAACAACTCAGGAAACACACTACAATCAGGAAGTTATTTTAGCAAAGGTACCGTGGGCAAGGATTTCAATCAAGTAGAGGATGCTGGTTTAAAACTAGTATGTGGAAACTAAGTCACCAGGATGTTTTTGGTGTTGAGCATTAATTAAGTCAATATTCGTTGATAGCCTATTATGTTTTGATTTCTGTACCAGATCCTGGAAGAATCATTGGTGAGAACAGTTTCTGTAATTAAAGAGTATGTATTCTAGTTATGGTGAGAAGTTTGCATTACTGTAGAGTGTTACTGTTTGGTGTGTGGATATGGATTGGGAAAGAGATTTCTGACTCAGATTGGGCATGGGATCAGCTACATGGCCCTTTTTCTTGCTTCAGGTACTGGCTATGCAATTACCATGGAGCATAATTATTTTTCTAATGGCAACATGTGGCAGCATCCTACATGGAGGGCGTAATAGGAGTGCCAAAATCCTTCTAGATGGATGTATCAGGAAAGCACAAAAAAGGACTGGAATCCAAAGTGCAGAAGGGTTAGAAAGAGTCTGCAAATAGACATATTTGGGGAGACAATCCGTGGTTCTTTTGCACAAAGTATCAGAGATAGAAAAGAAGTTTAAAGTAGATTCAGCATTTCCAGAGTTTAGCCATTAGTGGAGTGATAAATTGTAAAGTAATTAACCTCCAATGAAAATAAATAAATTTATATAAAATAAAATGAAATGCCCAGAAAGAGAGAGGATGATCAACAAAGGGCTCTTTCAGTCATATAATCGAGGCTCAGTTAATAGGGTCGCCAAGAGTTGGACAGGAGTGAAGCGACTTAACACATACATACAATATTTGTTTGATGAGTGAGTCATAGATTGTGATATGATAATTGTTATAATTGAGAACTAGAAGATTATGACTCTCAATAGTTGTAAATATGATACTTACACCTCTTTAAAAAATATCAGTATTTTTCTAACTGAAGGGGTACATTGATATTAGTGGCCTGTGGAATCAGTACACTGAGGGCTGCTAATGATTAAAAATGTAATAAAATAGAAAAGAGAATCTGAAAAAGTAAGTACTTTAAAGCTTTTATTCTGAGTATGTTCATGGATGTTTGTGTGTCCTTGAATGGACACAGAAAATGTATTTCTTACTGTGGGTTGGTGTCAAAGAGCCCTGAAAGTCATTGTAATGGAGAAGGAGCAGTTTCCCCATGGTGTACATGCTGAGGAAGAACCAGGGCTAGCATCAGGAGACCAGGATCTGGGCATGCTTGTCCTGAGCCCGAAGTGAGAACCATCAGCAAAACCACAGTGGCAACATTGGCACCCATGCCTTCAGTCCCAAGGGGACAGCAGTCTCAGGCCCTCCAGGTGCTTCCTTAGTTGTGATGAAGATAAACTGAGAATAATGGTTAGCTCAGAATGGGTGTCTGCCCTGTGCAAATTAATATAGATTAATGATCTATATTCCCCAGCCGTCAGAGATTCTCACTGACCCCCTGGCAGCTTGAAGATTTCTGGACATATTGGGTGAGATCTATGTTATTTCTGGCTCAGTTTGGGGAAATTAAGGAAGGAGTAGTTGCAGGTATCTATTCAGAGGGACATTTAACTAGTGCTCTGCTTCATCTGCTTTCATTAAATGGGAAGAAAACAGACTTCCTATGAGAGCTCCATCTTCTTTTAGGTCTCTGAGCTAGAAGGTTAAGCTCACCAATCACTTCTTTAAGTAGCATTTTACACAAGACAGCAAGTGACCCTTCTGAGGTGACCATATCTTTAATTTTAGTAGAATATGCCTTGTGCTTAGAAACAGGAAGCACATAGGGGAAACAGCAATTCCAGAACAGGGACCTCAAATGAAGCTTTTCAGGATAAGAGATGTATTAATTTGATGTTAAGCTGTAATTAGACATTAGTCCAAGGAGTAGAGAATGGAGGGGAGGAAGTGAAAAAGCACATTTTTGAGAAAAAGACCTACATAAACACAGAACTGGTAAAATTTGCACATGGTAAAGGTCAGTTTTCATTCCAATCCCAAAGAAGGGCAATGCCAAAGAATGTTCAATGTACCACACAATTGCACTCATTTCACACACTAGCAAAGTAATGCTCAAAATTCTCCAAGACAGGCTTCAAGAGTGAACTGAGAACTTCCAGATGTTCAAGCTAGATTTAGAAAAGGCAGAAGAGCCAGAGATCAAATTGCCAACATTCGTTTGATCATAGAAAAAGCAGGAGAATTCCAGATAAACATCTACTTCTGCTTCATTGACTTCATTAAAGCCTTTGACTGTGTGGATTGCAACTAACTGTGGGCAACACTTCAAGAGATGGGACAACCAGACCACCTTACCTGCCTTCTGAGAAACCTACATGAAGGTCAAGAAGCAACAGAACCAGATATGGAACAACGGACTGGTTCTAAATTGAGAGAGGAGTATGTCAAGGCTGTATGTTGTCAACCCGTTTCTTTAACGAATATACAGAGTACATCAAATAAGACAGGAAAGCAAGCCTTTCGAGACATTAAAGATCAGTAGGACCTTGTTTACTGGGCAAGAGGGACACAGACAAAACTTTCGCATAATCCTGTGTGTTTAAATCGGCATATGTATCCTCAGAATGGCAAGTTGGTGTGTGTGTGTTTGTGTGTGTGTTTGTAGTCCTGAGAATATGTGTAAGGTGTGGGAGGTGAATGTGAATCTGAAAAGTATGCTGTGGGTCGCTTGAGGGGCAGTGTGGGCAACTGGGCAGGACTAAATGTTGAACATTCTTGTGTGGTAGGAGATCAGTTCAGTTCAGTCGCTCAGTGGCGTCCGATTCTTTGTGACCCCATGAATCGCAGCACGCCAGGCCTCCCTGTCCATCACCAATTCCCGGAGTTCACCCACACTCACAGCCATAGAGTCAGTGATGCCATCCAGCCATTTCATCCTGTCGTCCCCTTCTCCTCCTGCCCCCAATCCCTCCCAGCATCACAGTCTTTTCCAATGAGTCAACTCTTCACATGAGGTGGCCAAAGTACTGGAGTTTCAGCTTTTGCATCATTCCTTCCAAAGAAATCCGAGGGCTGATCTCCTTCAGAATGGACTGGTTGGATCTCCTTACAGTCCAAAGGACTCTCAAGAGTCTTCTCCAACACCACAGTTCAAAAGCATCAGTTCTTCGGTGCTCTGCCTTCACAGTCCGGCTCTCACATCCATACATGACCACAGGAAAACCATAGCCTTGACTAGATGGACCATAGTCGGCAAAGTAATGTCTCTGCTTTTGAATATACTGTCTAGGTTGATCATAACTTTTCTTCCAAGGAGTAACGTCTTTTGATTTCATGGCTGCAGTCACCATCTGCAGTGATTTTGGAGCTCAAAAAAATAAAGTCTGACACTGTTTCCACTGTTTCTCCATCTATTTCTCATGAAATGTAGGGACCAGATGCCATGATCTTCGTTTTCTGAATGTTGAGCTTTAAGCCAACTTTTTTACTCCCCTGTTTCATTTTCATCAAGAGGCTTTTTAGTTCCTCTTCACTTTCTGCCTTAAGAGTGGTGTCATCTGCATAGGTACAATCAAAATGTTGATTCATTTTGGTAAAGATGTATAATTTGATGCAGGTTTTCCAAGTTCGCATATCCCTGGGTCTTACCTTCTGTGTAATTCTTTCTCCTCAGAACTGCTTCTATGGCAGAAGTTTTGGGGGCTATAACTCTGAAGATCACCATTCATACATAAAGGGAAAGAGTTACAAGGCTATTTCTAAAGATATAAATGGCTTTTCCAGTGAAGAATGTGTTGTTTTAAAAAAAAATGGTTTTATTCCAACTCAAAAGTTGGAATAAAGTTCTTAGTTATTTCAGCAATGGCTTTCTGTTTTCCCAAAAACCATAAAAACAGGTTAGCATATGAGTCCAAGGAGCATAGAAACTCCCTGAGCTACTTGAAATTTGCCAAGGAGGGTTTAACATACATAATGATAAGACTACACATTCATGTTCTCAGAGTTCCTTTAAGGGAAGTTTGTAGGATGATCATTATCCTGTAAATATCCTACAGCGCTGCCTGCCGCCTTCTCTAGTCCAGATTTCCCATGTGTATGTGACCCATCTGGTCTAACAGAAATGTGCAGTTTCACTATTTTGAGCTGGTTATATCTTATCTGTGATTACATCACAGGTGAAATTCTTTCTCCATACACACACACATGGTCAAACTCCCTTGTTATATCATGGTACTTCTTTATTGAATCATACTTCTGGTTGTTTGTTACAAAATGGAATTCCACTATACTATATTTTGACAGTAATCCTTTGTGCTTTAAATGACTTAGAAAATTTTCATGTAACTCCCAATCTAAACATATTTAATTGATGATTTATTTTTGGAGTCTATTAGTTAATTTATTTAGTGTTTATACACTGTGGAAGTGTTAACATTTCTTGTTCAAGGCTTTTGATACTTGATGTCTTAAAAACATGCTTTTTCCCTTATGAGAGGAAACATACTGTTCCTTGAATAACTTTGACGTGTGCCAAACAGTAAAGATGCTATAATATGGAATGGTGAATTCTTCACTCAGTAGGTTGAATGTAGTCCATGGAATTCTCCAGACAACAATACTGGAGTGGGTAACCATTCCTTTCTCCTGGGGATCTTCCAGACTCAGGGATCAAACTCAGATCTCCTGCAGTGTAGGCAGATTCTTTACTGTCTGAACCACCAGGGAAACCTGGTGTAGATTTATTTTTAAAATGGTCTATTTGTATTTTTAAGTCATTCTTCAGGTTCTCATCTAACTGAGTTGATATTTTGACCAAGGCATTTCCAATTTGAGAAATACATTTTTTTTTAATTAACAACTTAGAATTGAAGAAGTTGCCTGAAATTGGTGAAGTTGTCAATTGTGGAACACTGAATTTTTCTTTATAAAACATTTATTGAAAATCTGTTTTTGCTTTTGAAGAATTTATTACCAACATTTCTCTTGACTATGGAGCATGCCAAATTATTTTTTTCTTTCAAGAAACCAGTTCAGATTATACTTGCTGTTTTCTCTTTTCAGCTGTGAAGTATCACTTAATTTGTTGATAAGGTATTTTGCCCAATGGAATTTTTCTCCTGTAGTTTTTAGATAACCTCTGACTTACTTTCTCCCAGGTTTACCAATGTCTTTATTGTTTTTTTCTCTTTCTTGAAAATATTATTTCTATCATTTTACATGATTTTCAAGATATTTTGCTCTCTTGTATCATCAACAGCAACTTTGTCCTTTTTTCTGCTCTTCATAGTTGTACTCCTTCAGGCATATTTCAGAAACCTAAGAGCTTTACTTTTGGAGTTCACTCTGTTCCTGAAAACCTCATGTGTGTTTCCTTTTGCACTGAGAATAAAGTCCAGATTTTTACCCTTGTCCCATGAGCCCTCATGTGACCTGTCCCTTTCCAGTTCTCAGATTTCTTCTTCCCTCATGTTCTAGGCACAGTGGCCCTTGTGCAGTTGTCCAGACATGATAAGAGCATGAACATAGTGAAAATCATGTTTTATAAATTTGTCAGTGAAATGAATGACTGGTAGTTGAATTTCAGAAGTAAAAGATATGAAAATTAAAATTTTGATTAAAAAATTAGAATACCAGCTTAACCTCAAACAGCTATCTGTCCATTGTTGTTTTGGGAAGAGTCCATTTATCTCAACTTGTACTGATGCCCTTTTAGATGCTTTGATCTTGGGCATATTTTGCTCATCTTTTGAACGTTGGAAGAACCCAGCTTTGAGTTGCTTAATTATTTTAAAAAATCCCTGTACTCTTAACCCTTTGGCCTTATAGCTCCCAGCACTGTCTTTTGGGGGTAGAGGTGGTTCTAGTGATTGCTAGACCAAGAAATTGGTTGTATGGAATAAGTAGCTGAGATGGAGAGAAAGAAAAATCAGTGTTGGACAGCTTGGAGTCTTAGATGATTTAGATTCAGGACTTTGAAGTCATCAAAGAATAATACCAGATGTTAAAGAAGAATGGGGCCAGGTGATGAAGGCATTGGTGATATACATGGATTGAATCCTAGTGTTTTAACAGATGATGGAGGAGAGGAAGCTCACAAAGATTCTACATGGGCATATTCATCATGTTTTATATATTTCTTTGTATTTTAGGATGTTTTAACATCTTGGGCTTCCCTGGTGGCTCAGTGCTAAAGAGTCTGCCTGCCAGTGCAGGAGATGTAGAAGTTGTGGGTTCATTCCCTTGGGTTGGAAAGATACCCTGGAGGAGGAAATGGCAACACACTCCAGTATTCTTGCCTGGAAAATTCCATCAACAGAGAAACCTGGAAAGCTACAGTCCATGAATAAACACACATAGGCAACATCTTTGTGCCTTGCTGGTTCTAGAGAGACTCCCCTCTGGGCTGGCTAATTTTTAAAGACAGTCAATAACTTGCCTGGGGGCATACCTTTCATGGTAAACCAACCAATTCAAAAATCTTAGATGGAACTACCTCCTTTATCTAACTTCCACACAACAAGCCAGTTATTTCTCCCATCCTGAATCACCCCAGGGCTAGGTATTAGACCACTTGGATCATCCCTATAGTTCAGAGCCCACTGAATTATTCAATCTATCCAATTCTAAACTTATCTCAAACTTACCTATTCTGACTCACCCACTGTTTCTCTTGGAGCTAGAATAAAGTCTCTCTCCATTCATCCCTTTCTGCCTCCTGACTTACCCCTCAGCTTCCCCATGTGGCCTTGTGATATACAGCATGCCTCCTTCTCTTGAGAACTGTGAGTATAAAGCTCCTTTCATGGCACTGACTTCTCCATTGCTCAGCCAACTGTGATAAAATCCCAGGCACATTTACAACTGGAAGACACTGTACATCTCTCAGTTCAGTTTAGTCATTCAGTCATGTCTGACTCTTTGCAACCTCAGCAGCACTCTAGGCTTCTCTGTCCTTCACCAACTCCTGGAACTTGCTCAAACTCATGTTCATTGAGTCGGTGATGCCATCCAACCATCTCATGTTCTGTCATCCCCTACTCCTCCTGCCTTTAATCTTTCTCAGCATCAGGGTCTTTTCCAATGAGTCAGTCCTTTGCACCAGGTGGCCAAAGGATTGGAGTTTCGGCTTCAATATCAGTCCTTCCAGTGAATATTCAGGACTGATTTCCTTTCAGATTGACTGGTTTGATCTCCTTGCAGTCCAAGGGACTCTCAAGAATCTTCTCCAACACCACAGTTCAAAAACATCAACTCTTCGGCATTCAACTTTCTTTACAGTCCAATTCTCACATCCATACATGACTACTGGAAAAACCATAACTTTGACTAGGTATACCTTTGTCAGCAAAGTAATGTCTCCACTTTGTAATATGCTATCTAGGTTTGTCATAGCTTTTCTTCCAAGGAGTAAGCGTCTTTTAATTTCATGGCTGCAGTCACCATCTGCAGTGATTTTAGAGCCCAAGAAAATAAAGTCTACCACTGTTTCCTTTGTTTCTCCATCTATTTGTCATGAAGTGATGGGACTGAATGTGTGATCTTATTTTTTTGAATGTTGAGCTTTAAGCCAGCTTTTTCACTCTCTCTTTCACTTTCATCAAGAGGCTCTTTAGTTCTTCTTCGCTTTCTGCCATAAGAGTAGTGTCATCTGCATATGTGAGGTTATTGATATTTCTCCCAGCAATCTTGATTTCAGGTTATGCTTCATCCAGCCTGGCATTTCACATAATGATATTTCTGCATATAAGTTAAACAATCATGGTGACAGTGTCCACCCTTGACTTACTCCTTTCCCAATTTGGAACCAGTCTATCGTTCCATGTCTGGTTCTAACTGTCATGTCTTTAACCACAAAGAATTGGTCAGGAAAATTAAGTAAAATAGCCTACATTGTAGCTTTTACACACAGAAACACATTAACATTGAAAATTGATCTACCATGTACAATAAACAACAAACAAGGCAGGTTGTTTAAAACAGTGTATATTAGTGTATATTAGTCTCAGTTTTAAAGAAAAACTTCCAGTATACATTGTGTGAGACAGAAACAAATAGTCTGATATTAAATAACATTAAAAGTTTGAATGAATTTGGGGAAATGTTTCTTTTTGTTTTTGTATATTTTCTAATTCTTTTTCAATTATTACAAATCATTTTGTATGATTCAAGTGTTAGTTGCTCAGTCATGCCCACCTTTGCTACCCCATGGACTGCAGCCCATCAGGCTCCTCTGTCCATGGGATTTTCTAGGCAAGGACACTGGAGTAGTTTGCCATTTCCTTACCCAATGTATGATTCAGGTCTGATTTAAAGATGTTATCACTTAACCTAACTTTTGTGCCTTTGGGGCATTACAACTTTTTTTGTGACTGTGATAGAGGAGCCACTGATCCAGGTACATTTACCAAGCAACACTATGTGGGCGAGCCTTCAACTTTTTTCTACAGCAACAAATTTTTCCCCTTTGGAAATGGTTGAGTTTGTCTCTAAGCTGAGAATTATGTACAATGCATTTTAATATACACAGAAATGTAGCAAGGTATGAATATAGTATCTTTGGATAACAATTTCCACTTCTTTGTCAGTGAAAACTGGCCAAAATCCTTCTATTCCTTAGCTGTGTTCTTTTCTTTTTTAAAATTTTATTTATTTATTTTATTTTTTGACTTGTTGAGTCTTCACTGCGCACACAGGCTTTTTCTAGTTGTGGCAAGTGGGAGCTCCTCTCTAGTTGCAGTAGTTGGGACTTCTCAATGTGGTAGCTTCTCTTGTTGTAGAATACAAGCTCTAGGGTGTGTGGGCTTCAGTAGTTGGGCCGTGCGGGCTCAGTAGTTGTGGTGCGTGGGTTTAGTTGCCCCTCAGCATGTGGAATCTTTCCAGATCAAGGATTGAACACTGTGTCACCTACAAGTGGCTTCTTAACCACTGGACCACCAGAGAAGTCCTGTGTTCTTTTCTCCTATTTTGTGGAGTCCTGTTTTTTGTGTTATGTTTCAAGATTTTTTTTCTTTTTTCCCTGCTGCATTTTATGAGAATCCTGAGTTTCTCTGGTATATGTGTTCAGTGTTCCTTTTAAGCACACTCGTTTTGAAGGTTTTCCTTTCCTTCTCTACGCTGTGTTTATGATGCTGCATTACCTGATGTGCTAACTCCTAATTCTGCTTTTATCTGTCTATTCAATCAGTTCTGTCAATGTGAGTTTATTGAACTTCATGTCTTATCTCTACTAGCTACATGCTTGTTAGATCAAATCCTCTATACCTGTGAGAGGTGTACATTCCTTTTCCACTTTTTTTGTGCAGGCAGAATCATTCATATTTGGTGTCCAAGCGGAAATGATTTTCCCATTGCTCAGAGTCACAGAACCACTGCATGTCTTCCAGGCGGCAGTGCCTTAACAACATTTGCAGTCTAACCAGGGTACTGTTATGTAGCAAAGCATTTTCATATATTCAGCACAAACCTTTTAGATAGAAGAGGAATTGGTGGCACTTCTTTCGTGAATATTGAGAAGACTTGTAGGTACTTTTGCCCTGTAAATATATAAGAAATCCTAACTCTCAAAGAACATGAAAGGAATTAGTAAACTGGGGTAATACTTGTGACCCATGAAGTTCAGAGCACATTAGTGCCTTTTTCTTATTGCCTTCCATATCTGATAAAACAGAACAAATAAATTGGCTGAAACCTGAAAAGTTGAAGTGCTCTCCATTTATTTTTTAAATGTCCAAACTATCCTTCCAGCCTCACTGAAGCAGTCCCTTTGCTTGATTTTTCCTAACCTTTAGCTTTTCAATGTCTTGATTGAAATAGCAGTTGTAGGTGAGTTAACATTTTTAGGATCTATGGTATATTCCACTGAAGATAGATTTGTTTTATATTCCTTGAACTGTTTTTATGAATTCAGTTCATAGATTTTTAAGCCCTTTTAATTTTCATGTTCAGCTGACTATGTGGTTAATGGTATCTATTTCTAAATTGTGAGCCAGTTGCAGTAGTTTCCAGTGCATATGCTTTTCTTTCAAATTCAGATCTCTATACTGATGCTAATTTAGTTTCTTCCAATAAAATATATCAAGGTCTTTTTATTAAAGCAGGAATTAAAATAATTATCACTATTTATAAAATACTACTTAATATAAAAGGAACTCCAAAGAAATTATAATCACTCTGTAAAATTGAACGTAGAAAGCACTTAAAAATTAATGAATGTAAAGTAAAATATGCTTCATAAAATTTCTTGCAGAGCCAACTTGTTTCTTAGAAGAGAACTTGGAATGTTCTGTTTATATCTAAATGAGCCCCTAAAACAGAAAACTTTAGTTTTATAAATATCTCCTAAAATAACTATACATATATTTCCTCTAATCAAGCAGCAGAAAACTAATGAGGATCAATAGTGTGTTCCATACTGTATTTCTAATTTGCTATTTACCTGTGCTGATAAACTTACCACATTTGTAGTGGTAGGTATGACAAGAAAAACATTCATAGGTCCATGACATGACATCGAATTAAGAGTTTTTTTTAGGTATTAGTAATATTACTTAATAGGATCACGGTTGGTATTTTGGATGAGGGTAAAAAATTCATTATGTGGAATTCTGCATAACTGCCATGGGTAAAAGCTAAGATTCTTCCTTGGGCTGGAGAAAGATCAAGCCCTAACCCGAAGCTGTAGATACATAATACTTGAATGAACTGAGATTATTTTTGATAGAAAGAGCAGCAGGCTTTGAGAGGTTACTGAGGAAGTTGTCTGTGAGATGTAGTATTTTCCATGTTGGCTACACATAATCTGTGTTTGTGCATATAATCAGTATTCAGTGCTATTTGAGGCCATTTGTTTCCCTGTTTTTCACCTGTTAGAGGGAGCATTCATGCATGCCTGTATTTTGATCAGAGAAGAGAGAGGAACCTGGACCAAAGTTTTACCTATTGATTACAGGTAATCTCTCAGTAGTATTGATGAGCTGATGTAAAGTCATACTTCCTGCTGTGAGGTCCATAATACCAGTGTATGGAAGGCAGCATTTAAATTTGGTTAACAAAGATTACTTGGTACTCCTTAAGGAACGTCTTCAATAGGCCCCTAGATAATCAGATAACCATACCTAGTTAATGTATCACCTGGTTTGTGTTATAGGAACTGAAAATAATTTTGGTGGAAAAGTATTCTCAATGAAATGTTATACTTATTTATTTTAGTGTTAAAGGGAATACAGAAGACCATCTGGTTCTTTCAGGCTCATAAGGCATTGTCCTATAATTTCAGATAAAGCAAGTGATTTACCAAGAGAATCATTTGGGTGGCTGGGAAGTAAAGAGATAAGTAAAATCTGGTTTCCCACTTCATTTGCTGTGTTCCCTGCACAGCATCATGACGTCCTGCAAAAAAATGCCTTCATAAAAGACCTTATGCTTGTCAGTAGGGATGGTTCTAATTCAAGTTCCAGCTGTTTTTTTTTACTGGAAATTCTTTCTGAATTTTGAACTCTTTAAGTTGTGAGATTTGGGATTGAGCAAATGCCCTTAGATGCACTTATGTTTACTTCAGTAATTTTAAGAGTGACGCAGTAATATTTTGTGTGTAGAGGCCTTGTTTTGCATCTCCATTACATCATATCCACCTCTTTTATTCCAGTCATTTACTTATGTGTTTATTTAAAGAATTAAATGCTCAGCACTATCCTCAAGGATTCTAACATGCTATTAGTGTGATAGCTACAAATGAATGAATGGTTAAAACAGAATGTAAATTAGGGTCAATAGAGGCAAGCAGGATATGCTGTAAGAGCAAGAGTGGGTGTGAGCAGGTCTAGAAATGGTACCTGAGTTAAGTTTTGACTTGAGTAAGTAAAGAAAGCAGGGAAAGAGCTTCCCCGTGGAAGGAATGACAGGACAAAGGTTTAGAGGTATCAGAGTGTATGGAGTGTTTGAAGAACAACTAGCAATTCACTAAATCTGGAGTTCCTAAAGACTTAAAATACAAGGTGGATGAATGTTGAGTAATGAGTCAATATTATGGACAGTCAGTACAATTGGAACTTTATCCCTCTGCAGTGGAAGTCATCAAAGGCTTTTCAATTGAGGGAGACATGAAGGTGAAAGTAAAAGTTACTCAGTCGTGTCCAGCTCTTTGTGACTCCATGGACTATATAGTTCATGGAATTCTCCAGGCCAGAATACTGGAGTGAGTAACCTTTCCCTTCTCCAGGGGTCAAACCCAGGTCTCCCACATTGCAGGTGGATTCTGTACTAGCTGAGCCACAAGGGAAGCCCAAGAATTCTGGAGTGGGTAGCCTATCCCTTCTCTAGTGTATCTTCCTGACCCAGGAATTGAACCAGGGTCTCCTGCATTGCAGGCAGACTCTTTACCAACTGAGATATCAGAGAGAAAAAAAATAGAGAGTGACATGATGAAATTTGTATTTGGGGGAAAAAAAATCACTGCAGAATAGAGGAGGAATCAGAGTGGGCTAAGGCTGAGGGCAACATGATCAGGCAAAAGAAGCTTTTCAATAATCTAAGGAAGAACGATTGAGAGCCTTGATAAAAGCAGTAATGATGGAGAAAAAAAGAAGGTATATTTTTGAAATATCAGAAGTAGAATGTTTTTGACCTGATGAGTGATTTAAAGGGAAAGGAATTAAAATGACTCCTGCGTTTCTGATAGGGCTCAATGAATAGTGAGTGGTTCTCCTCACTGATGTATGATAGGAGTTGGATCAGTTTGGGGGGAAAGATGATGAGTTCACTTTTAAGCATGTTGACATTGAAGTGAGTGGAAAACTGGTAATTACTATAAGGGGCTAGAACTCAAGCAAGGGCCCAGAGCTAGAGAAATAGATTTGGGAGCTTTCAACATAATGTAAATTGCTGACGTGAATGAGACCAACCAGAGACTATACAAAGAGCAGGGGAAATGAAGAACATATGAAATTTTTGGCGAACAAATAGCAGTTCACTGAATCTGGAGTCTAAAGACTTAAGATGCAAGGTGGATGAATGCTGAGTAATGAGTCAGTACCACTGGACATTTAGTACAGTTGGAACTCTCACTGCAGTGGAAGTCATCAGAGGCTTTTCAACAGAGTAACATGATATAATTTATACTTTGGAAAAAAAAAACAACAAACCTCACTGCAGAATGGAGGAGGAATGAGAGGTAGCTAAGACTGAGGGCAACAAGTGGGTAGAGGAGGAAAGAAGAGAGCGGTGTCCTTGAAACCAAGGAAAGAGTAAAATATTCATAATATCAATACTTCTGAATGATCCAGTAAGATAAGAACTGAAATGGGGCTACTGGATATTTTGAGATGATTTGTTGTTATTTAGTCACTAAGTCCTGTGCCACTCTTTGCAACCCCACAAACTGAAGCACGCCAGATGTACCCCTGTCGTCCACTGTCTCCCGGAGTTTGCTCAAATTCATGTCAGTTGAGTTAGTGATGCTATCTAATGTGTGATTCCACCTATCTAGTGATGCCATCTCATCCTCTGCCACCCTCTTCTTCTTTTGCTTTCAATCTTCCCCAGTATCAGGGTCTTTCCTAATGAGTTGGTCCCTCATTTCAGATAACCAAAATACTGAAGTTTCAGCTTCAGCATTGGTCTTTCCAATGAATATTCAGAGTTGATTTCCTTTAGGATTCACTGGTTTGATCTCCTTGCAGTATAGAGATTCTCAAGTCTTCACAATCACCACAATTCGAAAGCATCAATTCATTAGCTCTTAGCCTTCTTATAGTCCATGAGGTCACAATGAGTCAGACATGACTGGGTGATTGAACAACAACAGCCTTCTTGATGGTCCAACTGTCTTATCTGTACATGACTGCTGGAAAAAATCATAACTTTGATCACATGGAGAACTGCCAGCAAAAGTGATGCCTCTGCTTTTTAATATGCTTTCTAGAGTTGTCATAAACTTTCCTTTCAAAGAACATCTTTTAATTTCATGGTGCAATCACCATCTGCAGTGATTTCAGACTCCAGCATCTGTCACTGCTTCCACTTTTTCCCCTTGTATTTCCATGAAGTGATGGGACAGGATGCCATGATCTTCATTTTTTGAGTGTTGAGTTGTAAGCCAGCATTTTCACCTTCTTTCACCCTCATCAAGAGGCTTTTTAGTTCCTCTTCATTTTCTGCCATTAGAGTGGTGACATCTGCATCCATGAGGTTGTTGATATTTCTCCCAGCAATCTTGATTCCAGCTTGTGATTCATCCAGGCTGGCATTTCACATGGTATAACTCTGCATATAAGTTAAATAAGCAGGGTGACAATATATTGTCCTGTTGTACTCCTTTCGACTTTTGAACCAGTCAGTTGTTCCATGTCCAATTCTAATCATTGCTTCTTCACCTGCATACACGTTTCTTGGGAGACAGATAAGGTGATTTGGTACTCCCATATTTTTAAGAATTTTCCAGTTTGTTGTGATCCACACAGTCAAAGGCTTTAGCATAGTCAATGAAATAGATGTTTTTCTGTAACTCCTTTGCTTTCTCCTTGATCCAATGAATGTTGGCAATTTGATCTCTGCTTTGGCTCTTCCAAATGCATCTTGTACATCTGGAAGTTCTAGGGTCACATACTGCTGAAGCCTAACTTGAAAGATTTTGAGCATAACCTTGCTAGTATGTGAAATGATTGTAAGTGAATGGTTTTTTGAAGATTCTTTTCATTGCTCTGCTTTGGGATTGCAATGAAAACTTATCTTTTCTAGTCCTATGGCCATTGCTAAGTTTTCCAAATTTGCTGACATATTGAGTACAGCACATTAACTGCATCATCTTGTAGAATTTGAAGTAGCTCTAGTGGAATTCTGTCACCTCCACTAGCTTTTTTCGTAGTGATGCTTCCTAAGGCCCACTTGACTTCACACTCCAGGATGTCTGGCTCTAAATGAGTGACCTCAGCACCATGTTTATCCAGACCTTTCTTGAATAGTTCTTCTGTATATTTGCCACCTCTTCTTAATCTCTTCTGCATCTGTTAGATCCCTAACATTTATCCTTTGTTGTGCCCTTACTTACATGAAATGTTTCCTTGATATCTCCAATTTTCTTGAAGAGTTCTCTAGTTTTACCAATCCCATTGTTTTCCTCTATTTCTTTGCATTGTTCATTTAAGAAGGCCTTCTTTATCTCTCCTTGCTATTCGCTGGAGCTCTGCATTCACATGGGTATATCTTTCCCTTTCTCCATTGCCTTTCTTGTTTCTTCTTTCCTCGGCTATTTGTAAAAGTTCTTCAGGCAACCACTTTGCCTTCTTGCATTTCTTTTTCTTTAGGATTGTTTTGGTCACTGCCTCCTATACCGTGTTACCAAATTTCATCCATAGTTCTTCAGGTACTCTCTCTACTAGATCTAATTCCTTGAATCTTATTTGTCACCTCCACTGTATAAATCATAAGGGATTTGGTTTAGGTCATATATGAATGGCTTAGTGGTTTTCCCTATTTCTTCACTTTAAGCCTAACTTTTGCAATAAGAAGCTCATAATTTAAGCCATTTAGGTCTTGTTTTTGCAGACTGTATAGAACTTCTCCATCTTCAGCTGCAAAAAATATAAGCAGTCTGATTTCAGTATTGACCATCGCTGATGTCCATGTGGAGAGTTGTCTTGGGTTTTTGGAAATTGGTGTTCTTACTATGACAAGCATGTTCTCTTGACAAAACTCTGTTAGCATTTGCCCTACTCCATTTTGTACTCCAAGACCAAACTTACCTGTTATTCTGGGTACCTCTTTACTTCCTACCTTTGCATTCCAATCCCCTGTGGTAAAAAGGTCAACTTTTCTGGTGTTTGTTCTAAAAGTTGTTGTGGCTCTTCATAGAACCAGTCAACTTCAACTTCTTTGGCATGCAGTTTGGGAATAGACTTAGATTACTGTGTTGTTGAATGGTTTGCCTTGAAAATGGAATGAGATAATTTGTCATTTATGAGGTTGCACTGAAGTAATGCATTTTGGACTCTTTTGTTGACTGTGAGGGATACCCCATTTCCTCCTAGGAATTATTGTTCACAGTAGGAGATTTAGAGGTCATCTTAATGAAATTCACCCATTCTGTCCATTTTACTCAGATTCCTAAGATGTTGATGTTCACTCTTGCCATCTCCTGCTTGACCACATACAATTTACCCTGATTCATGAGCCTAACATTCCAGGTTCCTATACAATATTTTTCTTTAGAGCATCGGACTTTACTTTCATCACCAGACACACCCACAGTTGAGTGTGAGTTCCACTTTTGTCAGCCCCTTCATTCTTTCTGGAGCTATTAGTAATTGTCCTCCACTCTTCCCTAATAGCATACCTTCCAACACCTGCAGATACCATCTGACCTGGAGGCTCATCTTCCAGTGTTATATCATGTTTGCATTCTATTCATTTGGTTCTTGTGGCAAGAATACTGGAGTGGGTTGCCATACCCTTCTCCAGTGGACCACTTTTTATCAGAGCTCTTCACTATGACCAGTCTGTTTTGGGTGGCCCTGCATGGTATGGTTCATACCTTCATTGAGTTATGCAAGCCCCTTCACCATAACAAGGCTGTGACCCATGAAGAGGTTTGAGGTGATATATTTATATTTATTTAGATAAGGTATATGTGACTATTATGTAATTTGAAAATATATAATGAGATATATGTATATAGTGAATATATATATATAT